>WNWU01000048.1:3798533-3844963 GCA_012654045.1 Ptyas mucosa
ATAGATAGATAGATAGATAGATAGATAGATAGATAGATAGATAGATAACAGTTTCATGTATGTATCTTACATAGCAATTATCCTTTTGAAAGAAACAGGGAACAAATGTTCTTCATGTAGCTAAGTTAATATAGCACCTTATTTTCAAATATTTAATGACTGTCTGATATTTATTTAAATAACTTTATTTTTCAGACTTCATAACAAACATTTATTTATTTTTTATTTTATTTTAATTTTATTTATATGCCGCCCTTCTCCGGAGACTACGGCGGCTTACAATGCGTTAAGCAATAGCCTTCATACTTTTGTATATTTTATACAAAGTCAGTTTATTGCCCCCACAAACCGGGTCCTCATTTTACCCACCTTAGAAAGGATGGAAGGCTGAGTCAACCTTGAGCATGGTGAGAATTGAACTCGCAGTAATTGCAGGCAGCTGGATGTATTAGCCTCCTACGCCACTCAGGCTCCTATATACAACTAACGTACTTGGACAGTATTATCCTATTTATTAACTGTATTCACGCTATCCAATAAATGTATCTGGGAGTCTGATAGTAGTCAAGTAGCCGTCAATGACATTTCCTTTTGCTGAGAAGAGATGTGTAGAATTTCACTTGGCCCCTAAAACATCCTGAAAAAAAATTACTTACGATAATCATTTCATTTGGCTGTTTATATGTTGGATATCTCCATTAAGAACTTCTGGACAAACATAGAGGATCATTGGAAAAGGAATAGTTTATCTTTTTCATGCTACAATTTTACGTTCTGGAAGTCATGAAAGTCCCAATCCAACACAATGCCATTGAAAAAGAAAAACCACAAATCCAAGAAGAAACTAGCATGGTTGCACAAAGATTTCTGGGATAAACTGAAAGAGAAACAATAAGTCCAAACATTGGAAAGAGGGACACATAACTAAGGCAGAAGAACAGCAGATAGCCCAAATCTACAAAGATGAAACTTGGAAAGCAAAGGCTCAGAATGAACAAAGACTTGCAACAAAAGTCAAAAATAATAATTTTAAAAAATATTTCAACATATAAATAACAAGAAAAAAATTAAGGAAACAGTTAGTCCACTAGAGAGGGAAGAAGCCTTTTTCTTTTCTTTTCTTTTCTTTTTTTTTCATTTGCCAACTTTTGTTGGGCCCAGAAGGCCCAAAAATCAGCTGGCCAGCACGCAGATGTGTGCTGGAGCTGAGCTAGGGCAACACTCGCGTGCCCACCAATATGGCTTCCGCGTGCCACCTGTGACACGCGTACCCATAGGTTTGCCATCACGACTATAGCCCAACCTTCCAAAAACATAATTGTAAAACAAAGACTAGAAATAAAAGTTAAAACAAGCAAGAAAATAGTAAGAGAACACCTGTCTGACACTGATGAAGATAAATTACATCCCAGAGTTCTGAAAGAGCTGGCAGATGTTATCTCAGAACCATTCTACCATGTCTTTAAAAAAATCCTGGAGCACCAAGGAACTATCAGAGGATTGGAAAAGAGCTGATGTGGTTCCCATCTTCCAAAAAGGGGTGTGTGGGGGTGGACCAGACACAGGAAACTACGGACCAATCAGGCTAATATCAATACCTGAGAAGATACTAGAAAAAATAATCAAAAGACAGATCTGTGAACATCTAGAAACAAATAAAGTTATAACTAGTAGCCAGCAGGATTTTGTTAAAAACAGATTATGCCAAACCAAAATTATTTCTTTCTTAGACAAAGTGACTAAATTAGACCAGCAAAATGCTGTGGACACTGTATACGTAGATGTCAGCCAAGCATTTGACAAAGTAGACCACAACCTACTTCTTGGTAAACTTAGTAAACTAGAAAAATGACAGCATCAGATGGATTTGTAACTGGCTGACAAACCATACTCAACAAGTAGTCCTTAAATGGTACTACATCTACATGGAGGTACCATGTAGATGTACCACAAGGTTCCATCTTAATTCCAGTACTCTTCAATAGAAGGGGAAATTCATCAAATTTGCAGATGACACTAAGCTGGCAGGAATAGTCAACACCTCATAAGAAAAGCTCAGGATCCAAAAAGATCTTCACAAACATGAACAATGGGCCCTATCCAACAACATGAAACCTAATGTGGAGAAAAGCAAGTTTTTATACCTAGGCAGGAAAAAACCAAAGGTACAAGTACAGATTAGGTGAAACCTGGCTCAAAAACAGTAACTGTGAGACTGGAATCCGAGTAACTTGGATCAAATGGATGATCTCTTAACCATGAGCCAGCACTGTGCAGCAGCTGCCAAAAAACTCTAACACAATCCTTGGTTGTATAAACAGAGGCATAGAATCAAAATCACAAAAAAGTATTAGTGTCACTTTATAAAGCCTTAGTAAGACCACACTTAGAATACTGCATCCAGTCTTGGTTACCATGTTATAAAAAAAAGATGTTGAGACTTTGGAAAAAGTGCAAAGAAGAGCAACTAAGATGATTAAGGGCCTGGAGACAAAAACATAGAACTAGTGGGGACATGATAGCAAGTGTTAAGGAATAACCCTTGAGTAGCAAGGGTGTGTACATGAAAGCGGTTGAGAGTAGTTATGAATAAGCACAGTCACCCCACAGATACACTGAGTTGTGTTACAGTTTACATTCAGGAAAAATAAAGCACAGTCCAATAAACAAAATCTTCATACCAGTCGTAGTAATCATACACAGTAAACAGTTCTTCTGGAGGTGCAAACAGTAATACAGTAAATCAGATAGAGATATCAGAGAGCAAGAACAACAAAGAGAGCAAGCCATGTTTCTAGCTCCCTCTTAAGGACATTGGCAACAAAGGTAACCAATCAGGACACAGTATGATGCAATACAGCAGTCTTAAAGCTATACAATACAATTGCAATACACTGCAAACATACATTGATGGTTTATATATTGCCAACCCAACAAGTTAGGTAACAGTCTTATTCCTAACATCCTCCCCTTTGGTATGTATAATCAACAGCGTATGCTGTTAATTGGCTAACTTTCTTAGCTTGTGAAATTGTATAACCTTTCCTAGTTTTCACTATGTCAAGACCCAGATAATGTTTAATTTCTCCCAAATTCCTAATTTTGAACTTCTTTTGTAACACAGAAACAATTTCAGTTGCTTCATGTTCGGGTTTGGTAATAATTGCTATACCATCAGTGAATAGCAATAACAGAGAATCTAAACCATCCTTTTTCCTCTTAAACAAACATGGATCAGCTATGCCAGCTACAAAACCCATAGCAACTAACTCATTGACAATGCATTTATTCCACTCATAACAGTATTTCAATATTGAATATTCAGTATTCAATATTTGAGGGGCTGCCACAAAGAAGAGGGGTCAACTTTATTCCAAAGCACCTGAGGGTAGGACAAGAAGCAAAGGATGGAAACTAATCAAGAAGAGAAGCAACCTGGAATTAAGGAGAAACTTCCTAACAGTGAGGGGGAGGGGGACACACAATGTCATTTGGCAGATGAATCTCGTACCATGGAGACGACAGCCTTGTATTTAGAAAAGAATAAATAATACTTTTCCCAAACGTATTTTGCTAAATGGACTTTTGAGGGAAGACACTTACTTTTATAGGGTTGTGAAGATGCACTCCATCTTCACTAATGGACTAGCGTTATTTTTAACCAGACAGTAAAAGCATCATTGTAGTAAGAAAACTTACTGCCTTTTATCATTGTAACTGTTTTGAAGGCATGCTACAGTTCCGTTCTGGAAGTCCTCATAAAACAAGAGAGAAACTGTATTTTTGTGAAATACACAACATAAAGGGAAAGGTAGGAACAACTTTGAATCATTCCAGCAAACAGCATTATAATCAAAAGGGTTATATATGGGGAAAAAAGTAAATGCAATAAATTCAGTATGAAAAATACAAGTCCATATGCAATATTTTCCTCTACAGCTCTAATTGGTCCTAATTTAAAAAGGTGATTTGAAAGAGTACAATTTATAGTTTATCGTTTCAGAGGAATAGAAACTGTGAAAGGATTTAAGGCTGCAAAGCCAACTGATATTTTATTATTTATTTATTATTTTATTAATTTAATTTATATACCGCCCTTCTCCCAGAGAAGAGCCTTGGATAGTACAGTGGTCTAAAGCACCCTGTTATTAACATCAGCTGCCTGCAATTATTTCAGGTTCGAATCTCACCAAGGCTCAAGGTTGACTCAGCCTTCCATCCTTTCTAAGGTAGGTAAATTGAGGACCCAGTTTGTGGGGGCAATAAGCTGACTTTGTATAAATATACAAAAGTATGAAGGCTATTGCTTAGCGCATTGTAAGCCGCCCTGAGTCTCCGGAGAAGGGCGGCATATAAATCAAAAATATTTTTTTTAAAAAAGAAGGACTCAGGGCAGTGTACAGCCAGAATAAAACACACAAACATAAAATTTAAAAAACAATTTAAGAAATATTAAATAGTTTGGCCCATATCTAATTAAAATAAAACTATCCATTTTGGACATTTAAAAATGAAGAGTTAACGATTAAAAAATTTAAAAATTAGACCAGCCCGGCTTGTTGGAATAAAAGCGTCTTGAGGGCCCGGCCGAAGGTGCGCAAGTCGGGAATCCTCTGCATCTTGGGGGGCAATTCGTTCCAGAGGGCAGGAGACCCCACAGAGAAGGCTCTCCCCCTGGGGGTTGCCAGCCGACATTGCTTGGCCGATGGCACCCAGAGGAGCCCCTCTCTGTGGGAGTGAATTGGCCGGTGGGAGGCTATTGGTAGCAGAAGGCGGTCTTGTAAATACTCAGGTCCTAAGCCATGGAGTGCTCTGAAGGTGGTAACCAATACCTTGAATCACACCCGGAGGACCACCGGAAGCCAGTACAGCTCGCGCAGGAGAGGTGTTACATGGGAGCGCCATGACGTTCCCATAATCACCTGCGCGGCTGCATTCTGGACCAGTTGGAGCCTCCGGTGCTCTTCAAGGGAGCCCCATGTAGAGAGCATTACAGTAGTCCAGGCGGGAAGTGACAAGGGCATGAGTGACCATACGTAGGAAGTTCTGATCCAGAAAGGGACACAACTGATGGTCAGGCAAACCTGATAAAAAGCCCCACTGGCCACGGCCGTCACATGTTCTTCTAAGGACAGCTGTGCATCCAGGAGGACACCTAAGCTACGAGCCCTCTCTGTGGGCTATATGTCATTAGGAATATGTCTTGTCGACCTCTTTGGGATTTATTTCTGAGAATAAGCTTCTCTATAAAGGTGAAATTCCCTCATGAGGATCTTCCTTAGGATTTTATTGAAGTGTGATGATCCACTTTTAAGAAATGTCTGTGCATTAAGAAAAATAGAAGATTCATAAAAAATAGAAGATCCACCAACAACCTCTTGTTTCATAAGAAAGTAAGCACAAGGATGCTATACTCCACCAATACGATTTTATCAATGCTTTTCTTTGTTTAAATAATTTCTATATGATTTTTCCCCTAGCAAATTGAATAAGAAGTGTTATGGAGAAATAGCAGATTTTTTCCCCTCTGAAAATTATTACTTATATAGAACTCAGGAAAAGTTCATTTTGATAAGGGCTGTTGCTAATGATAAGGGGTTATTGTTGATAATTAATTATATTAATTATTGTTGTTGTTGTTAGTTGCGAAGTCTAATCCCTAATGCTGCGGAACAGGGTGTGCTCCCGTTACTTGTCCCAACTTCTGCCAACCTAGCAGTTTGAAAGCACGTAAAAAATGCAAGTAGAAAAATAGGGACCATCTTTGGTGGGAAGGTAACAGCATTCAGTGCTCCTTTGGTGTTTAGTCATACTGGCCACATGACCACGGAGACGTCTTCGGACAGCACTGGCTCTTTGGCTTTGAAACGGAGATGAGCACTGCCCCCTAGATCTGAGAACAACTAGCACATATGTGCGAGGGGAACCTTTACCTATACCATTAACAACTTTAGCTAAGGTTTCCTATTATAACTGAAGCAAGCAACTGTGGTTTGTTGTATTAACAATAGTCATTATCATATGCAAGCCAAGGTCTCTTTATTGATGTTAGCTCTGAAGAAGACTGGAGAGAGAAAGGAATAAAATCTTAACAATGGATTCATGAACTGTGCAGCACTTTTACTTCTATCAGTTAAAAGAAAATGCTAATTCAATTTAAACTATTTTTTTCAATAATTACTTGTTGAGTGAAGTTAAAACACTTTGGAAACAGTTCTCATTTAACATGCAAAGACTTCATCTCTTCACTTCACTAGTGGTTTGCTGCAGTTCCTTATTCAAGACATTGCAAATTCTTTTGGCCTTTTATGTCAGCACTTAGAAATGTGTTTTATAAAAAATATGACAATAGAACCTTGCTAAAGACACATAGATAAGTCCCACAACATATAAAAGCAGACTTTGCTTTCCTAAATAAATGTAATTAGCTTTAATCTCCCTCTTTCCTTCCTGTCCAAACACTAGCTTAATATTGTTGTTGTTTAGTTTGTTTCAAAATTGCTCATTGGGGAAAAACAACACAAATTGAACTTAATTTATTTTAAAGAAACAAGACGAGGATTTGATGGCTAAATGGATATGCCAGATATGGAATGATCAAAATCATTGCGTTAATTTCATCACAGGACAGATTTCCCTGACTATATTTGTGTTGAGAAATAAGATCTGCAGAAGTAAGAAAGTAAGGCTGAAAAGATGCTGCTGTTGATTAAATCGCTACTTTTTTCAATTGTCAATGGTTGGTGACTGTACAGCTGATCTCTTTATTTAAGAAGGGATCAGTTTACAGTAATTGCATGGAATCAGTGTGGCTTTGGGCCGGTCACTCTCTCTCAGCCCAACTCCATCTTACAGGGTTGTTATGATGGAGAAAATAGGAGTAGTAGTAGTAGTAGTAGTAGTAGTAGTAGTAGTAGTAGTGTTATTTATAAAAATAATATAGGTGGGATATAAATGAATGAATGAATGAATGAATGAATGAATGAATACATAAATAAATAAATACATACATACACAGTAATACACTAGGCAGCAATTTTGTCACCTTCATTATATAGTGTACGTTTTGTAGTGAAAATCTGTGTTCCTTTGAAATGTCAAATGACCTGTTCCAAAATCTTCTAAATCATTATTATGCCCCACTTTAATTCACTTTAAAATCCTCTAATGCACGGGTGTCAAACTCACCGCGTCACGTTGTGATCACGTGATGTTTCGCAATGTTTTTCCCATTCGCAGAGCTGGGGTGGGCGTGGCCTGCGTGTGATGCATCCAGCCCGCAGGCCGCCTGTTTTGACACTCCTACATCTAATGCCTTCTCAGAATTGAAGATAATCTGGCATTCTGCATTAGAAAAATTGCATAGAGTTTGTAATACAAGTGTCTATGCACGCCTCTGTAATACATATTACAATATTAGGGAATGGTGCTAGTCTTTTTTGAATGATATATTGGAATAATTTCATAAAAGACACCCAGGGGTTTCCTGAAATGTACTGCCCCAGTGGCTTATGTACCTTTGAACATTAGAGTTGATTCTATCCATTAAAATAACATTTCAAAATGCTGAGGGAACATTGCAAAAATGCAACATTGTAAGCATTGGTTTTTTGTTTTGGTTTTTTTGGAAAATATATAGAGGGATAAACAGAGGAAACTTTGTTTGACTCAATTGCGGAAAGCGTTAAGAGAGTTCAAGAAATATGTTTTTGATATTGCATTTGTTTTCATAGTGTAGATTTAATTTATTACAGTAGTATTTATTTTTTCTTTATTGCTTTAAAACGTTCTTTCTTTGCCAATGCTAGTAGCAATATATTGAACAGTGTTGAGAGCAGTGGTGAAATGTAAAAATTTTTACTACTGGTTCTGTGGGTGTGGCTTGGTGGTGGTGGTGGTGGTGATAATGTGACTGGGTGGGCGTGGCCAACCTTTTTTTTTTTTACTTTTAAAAGCAGAGGCTTTTAAAAGCATTTTTTTCTATGACCTCTTCGGCTGAAGAAGTTGCAGAAAAAAATGATTTTAAAAGCCTCTGACGATCAGGAAACTCAGCTGGGATCGTCAGAGTCTTTTAAAAGCATTTTTTTTTCTACGATCTCTTCGGCCGAAGAGGTTGCAGAAAAAAATGCTTTTAAAAGCCTTTGACGATCCCAGTTGAGCTGCATGATCATCAGAGGCTTTTTTTAACTTTTAAAAGCATTTTTTCCACCGAAGAGGCTGTAGGAAAAATGCTTTTAAAAGTAAAAAAACAACCTCTGAAGATCACATGGCTCAGCTGGGCATGGTGGTGGTGGGGGGAACGCAAGGATTTTTGCTACTGGTTCTTCAAACCACCCACCACCATCGCTACCGGATTGGGTGATCCGGTCCGAACCAGGAGCATTTCACCCCTGGTTGAGAGGGGCTGTGAAAACAAGTCAAGATGGTGACTCAGTGGTGGAAATGAAAGTCTAAGTCTTTTTAGGTGTGTCAGTCCCTGGTGCATCATATGCAGGCAATATCTGACACACTCAGTTGCAGTTACCCCTGAATGGATACATCATAATTGTTCCTGACATTTTCCTTGGAATGTCCCACTATAATATGTACATTTTCTATGCTAAATTATATTGAGAGCAAGTCTGGTGTTGTGCTAAGGATAGAAAGTGATTAAGGATGGAAACCAAGAGATTATCTTCGCCGATGATGTAAAAATATTTAACACCACCGATAATGCTGCTACCCTTGACTTTGTGTCAGAATGGTCAAACAATTGGCAACTCCAAATCTCAACCAACAAATGCTCTGTCTTACACATTGGGAAAAAGAACCAGAACACAAAATACAAGCTGAGTGACATGACCTTGTAGAAGACACTCACTCTGTCAAGGAGTACTCCTATCTAATGATCCAAGTGCCAAAGCCCACTGTAACAACATCGCCAAAAAAGCATTAAGAGTTGTAAACCTAATCTTATGTAGCTTCTTCCCTGGTAATATCACCAGAGCATACAAAACATTTGCTAGACCAATTCTCAAATACATCTCACCTGTCTGGAACTCGCACTGCATATCGGACATTAATACAATTGAGCAACTCCATAGATATTTCACAAGAAGAGTCCTCTATTCCTCTGCTCACAACAAAATACGTTATGCCACCAGACTTGAAAGTTTGGGTTTAGAAAACTTAGAACTGTGCCACCTTCAGTATGACCTAAGCATAGCTCATAAAATTATCTGCTACAATGTCCCACCTGTCAATGATTACTTCAGCTTCAACCACAACAATACATGAGCACACAATAGATACAAACTTAAAGTGAACCACTCCAAACTCGATTGCAGGAAATATGACTTCAGCAACAGAATGGTCAATGCCTGGAATGCACTACCTGACTCTGTAGTTTCATCCCAAAACCCCCAAAATTTTACCTTAAGACTGTCTGTTGTTGACCTCACCCCATTCCTAAGAGGTCTGTAAGGGGTGTGCATAAGAGCACCAGCGTGCCTACCGTCCCTGTCCTAATGTTTTCTCTATTTGTATCTATTTTATGTATCCAATCCATGCTTATATATATTACTAAATACGTTCTTGACAAATAAATAAATAAATTATGAGTTCAAGTCCTGCCTTAGGCCCAAAGCCTACTGAGGGAACCTGAGCCGATTAGTTTTTCTCAGCCCTGTATAACAAGCAAATGGCAATACTGGTAGACCTTGACTTATGACTACAATTGAGCCCAAAATTTCTGTTAAGTGAGACATTTGTTAAGTGAGTTTTTGCCCCATTTTACAATGTTTTTTTGCCTCAGTTCTTAAGTGAATCATTGCTGTTGATAAGTTAGTAACCCAGCTGTTAAGTGAATCTGGCTTCCCCATTGACTTTGCTTGTCAGAAGGTGATCAGATGACCTTGGAACACAGCAACAGTCATAAATATGAACCAGTTGCCAATCAATAGTGATATGCAAAGGTCATAACTGTGAAAAATGGTCATAAGTCACTTTTTTCAGTGCTGTTGTAACTTTGAATGGTCACTAAATGAACTGTTGTAAATCGAGGGCTACCTATAACAGTATTGTTCTGCATCAGCTACGGATCCCAAAGAACACAGCACACACAAAGTTTGTACAAAACTTAATTTACTAAAATAATTCAGTCTTTTTCAAAACAAATAAACTTTCTTAACAGCCTACGAGAAACCAAAGATAAAGTAATCACAATTTTACTAAGGTTGGCAGAAAGCCCAGAAGCAATTTGCAGAGAATCCAGACTCGAAGTAGAGTGAATTAAAGTTGTTCCCTACAACTTGCTTCAGTCGGTATTCTTCCTTAAATAGGCTAAGGGAGTGGCCAATTAGCCCCAAACCTTACTCTCGAGGAGACCTCCTCCTGAGGAGCCATCCCTGCCTTTTGGCAGCTCTGCGCACTTGTGCATCAAGAAGAGGCTCCTCCTCTTCGTCCTCTTCACTTAAAGGAGGTTCTGGAGGTTCTGAAGGCACTGGTTGAATCCCTTCTTCTGGCACCACATTCTTCTCCAGCCTCCTCATTGTCTGACTCAAATGCCAGCTGCACAGGTTGCTGGCGCAACACCACACCAGCCTCCTCACAGTCAGAATCAGCTACAATCCGCACAGGCCACAACAAGTATCCTGCACATAAAATACACTAAATGATTCTAACAAACAACTAAATAGCAACAGAATCACAATCTGCATTAAATAAACCCATAGAGGAGCTGGCAAACAATTGACAAATGGTTCTACAAAATCAAAATTATCTTGATCTCTGAACAATAATTTAAAGATTTCCTTTGACATTTGAAACCTGTTAAGTTCCATTTTATCTCTTGTAAATAAACTGAGTTCATAATCTATTGGGTTTCCATAACCTAATAGATTATGAAACTCAACAGATGTATGTGAGCCAAGAATTAAGAAAATTGGTTTTATGTAGCACTGGGAATTAATCAAAATGTAATTGCTCAAATTTAGTACCTTTCAGTTTAGTACTGTCATCAGACAGGACTACGTGTATGAATTCTTACAGCAAGCAGATAAATTCTTGCTTCCGTTTAGTAATCATCTGGATTTTTGCAAGCCATGTGTAATCCTGCTAATTAAAGCAAGTACTATGAAGTTCCCCGGGGCTTTGATCTTTCAAATAATTTAAATAATGTTCAAAAACTATTCTGATAATTACACATCTATTTTTCTATAATTATATATTTAGGGGAAACTTTGAGTTACCTTTCTTCCTTAAGGACAGAGGAAGACTGGGTGACATTGGCCACTCTCTCTCTCTGTCCAACCTACCTCACAGGCAGGGGTGGGCTTCAAAAATTTTAGCAAAGGGTTCTCTGCCCGGTTGCTGGGTGGGCGTGACCATGGTGGGTGTGGCCTAGTCAGCCTCCTGCACCACGGCCGGGGGCGGGGGATATTTTTGCCCTCCCTGGGATCTTTCATTGAGCCTCTGGGAGGGTGAAAAAGGCCTCCCCAGGTTCCAGAGGCCCTCTGGAGGCCAGAAACGGGCTTGTTTCCGGCCTACCCAAACTTCCAGTAGGCCCGATAGGCCTATGGTGGGACGTGTAGGGACTCCTGGGAGGGGGGTGGGTGGGTGGGGCCAGCCAGGAGTGAGATTTGGGGGTTCTCTGAATTGCACGGAATCTTAGCTAGAGGTTCTCCCAAAGCCCTTCAGACCCCCAGCAGTCCATCCCTGCTCACAGGTTGTGGAGAAAATAGAAGAGAGCTTTGTGCACACATTTCTTTCAGTTACACCAAATAAAAATGGGATACAAATCAAATTGAATAAATACTGATTCTGATAAACAAGACAAATAAGTAGAAACGACACAATGCATTGCATTTGCTGGATTACAGCATTTCAAATAATTTTTGTCCCATATGCGTGTCTCTCTATCACACACAGATATACTTTACAACACACAAACACACGCACATGAAACATAGAAGACTTTTGGAATCCAATCTGGGTTGGTGGGAGAAGACTTAGTATATCCTCCTTATTCCAACAGTTTTCTATGTTGCATTTCATAATGTCCTGGGATTCTACATAGAATTCATATGTCTACAAATGACTGGATCCAGTGGTGGGATTCAGCCAGTTCTCTCCAGATTGGATGAACCAGTAGCGGTGACTGCAGGAGGCTCCACCCACCTGCCCAGACGTAATGCACGAGCACTGCGCATGCGCAGAAGGCCGTGCACATGCGTGCATGCTCACATTTGTGAACCGGTAGGGAAGGTAAGCAAATCCCACCTCTGACTGGATCCTACAAGATCCCTTTTATAAATCAATCAGGTCTCCTTTTCCATGTTCTATAAGAAGAGACAATGATAATGTTTTGCTACTCTATGCTTGTTGGCATTTTCTTTTTTTAAAGGTAGCAAACACAGAGGAAATGTCTTATGGTAGCCTCAAAACATCATTGTTTTCTTTCCAGATTTCACTGTTATTTTAAGAGCCATCTGCAGTTTCCAGCTCACTGCTATCATCTAAATATTGTAGGAGCTTTCAGGAAACTGACAAATCAAGCTGTTGTGCTTTTCAAACTTGCCCTCATGCTGTTTTCTTCTGGTCTATTCTGTAGTCTTGGAAACAGATGTCTAGTTTGCAAAAATTTGTCAGGTAAACTACCCACAGTTTGAGAAGTCAGCAGCAGTGGACAGAATAGTGGTAATAATTTGGCAGATTGCACAGGAACAAGAAACTGTTCTTTTTTAAAACAGCAGTAGCCAAAAGTTCTAAAACAAATACGAATCGGAATATAGTCGGAAAAGCTTTTGATGTTGGCCAGTTAGTAAAAATAAAGAAATAGGAAGTTGGAGTCTTTGACTTTAAAGTTTTTTGAAGTCACAGAAAACAGGACTTTACAGAGGAATAACTGAATAACAGAGTTGGAAGGGATCTTGGAGGTCTTCTACGCCAACCCCCTGCTCAAACAGGAGACTCTATACCTGTGATGGTGAACCTATGGCACATGCGCCGGAAGTGGCACATAGAACTTTCTCTCCAGGCATGCCAGCTGTCACCCGTTGCTCTTCCAGGTTCCGACATGCACATGCGTCCCAGCCAGCTGGTCTGGAGCATGCATGTGTTGGGAAGCTGAGCTTCTGGTTTCCAGCGCTTCTGGTTTCCAGCGCTCCCGCGTGTGCAAAGACCATCTTACCAGTGTGCAGCTGGTCTTTGTGCATGTATGCACACCAGAAACCGGAAGACAGGTGACCAGCATGCATGCGCACACTGGAATCCGGAAGCTTAGCTTACAGGTGCGCACATCAGTGTTGGGTTTCAAAAAATTTTATTACCGGTTCTGTGGATGTGGCTTGGTGGGAGTGGCGTGGCTTGGTGGGAGTGGCTTGGTGGGCATGGCAGGGGAAGGAAATTTTAAAATCACCATTCCCTCTCCAATCCAGGGGAAGGTTACTGCAAAATCCCCATTTCTTCCCGATCAGCTGGGACTCGGGAGGCAGAGAATAAATGGGGAAGGGGCCAGTCAGAATTTTTACTACTGGTTCTCTGAACTACTCAATATTTCTTCTACCGGTTCTCCAGAACTGGTCAGAACCTGCTGAAACCCACCTCTAGCGTGCATGCGTGCCGGGGAGCTGCTTTTCTGGTTTCTGGTGCTCCCTCCTGCGTGCGCGCTCCTGTTTCAGCACTCAGTACTGAAAAGTTTTGCCAACACTGTCCTATACCATTCTAGGTGTCTATCCAGCCTCTTTTAAAGGCCTCCAGTAATGGAACACCAACAATGTCTGAAGGCAAGCCATTCTACTGGTTGATTGTTTGCACTGTTAGGAAATTTCTTGTCTTGCCTTCTGGGGCTTTGGAAAATAGGTTGAGCCCTTCTTCTTTGTGGCAGCCCCTCAAATATTGGTGACACTGCTATCATGTCACCCGTAATCCTTCTTTTCACTAGACAAGACAAAATTGGAGTGGAGAAACATACTTTATATGATTTCTGAGAGGAAGAGAAATTCACTAGTGCTTTTTAAGAAGCGGCAATTAAAAATGTTTTTTCCCCTCTCTGTCACACTTGTTGTCGCTACTGCTATCACTACCTCTATCTCCCAGGTGGAAAGAAATTACTGATAATTCTTTTGAAGTATTTTCTGTTTTTCCATCCATTTGGCTAGAAGAGGGCTATAGTGCTTTCCTACTGCTTAAATTATTTTATTTTTCTAAAATATACTTCATTATTCCTGTTCTCTCAAGTGGTAGGCAGATATTAATGCAGCATGGGGCAATGTTTAGAAGGAGCAAGTGGTGTCTGATTGGCATTAAAGCATGAGTATTTCTGCTTTAAATGCTGCATGCACCAGTATGAAATGCTTTCACTATCCCTATGTAATTGCCATTTTTTCAACTACTATTCATAATTGCATGTAAATCATATGTTACTTTTTTTCCTTTGCACTCCCTGCATATTTAATTTATGTTTGGTTTCTCTGCCCATATTTGTTCATCATTCTTTCATTCAATGCTAAAACTTATTTTGTCTTGTTGTTAATTTGGATGCAATATACAGTGGTGATTTTTTTTATTTTATTAAATTGTACCTATTTCCATTTTGTTCATTTTACTGACCTCTTAGGTATGATTGATAGGTGCCCTCTGCTCTGCTTATACAGTACCTTTATCTTTTTCTATATATGTGGTTTTCTTGTATATAGTTACTATTTAGATATTTAACATGTATCATATGTGTTCCATTCACATTTGAAATATATTGAATAGAGGTAATCCTCAAGGTACGATTGGCCATTTAATGAATGTTCAAAGTTACAACCCCCTCCCAAAAGCTAAATACATATCCATTTCAATGTTACATACTCTGCAACACCCCCACAGTCATTTGTTCTTACGACTGACTGCAGAGGTGCTGCATCACACCCACCTACCTATTAACCCTCCAATCCCTCCTCCCCACCCCTCCCCATTACCATTAACTCACTTACCTTTCAAAGGTATCCAGAGTTCAGTAAGTCAGGGTAGAGAAGGCCTCTCCCTTGCTGGCAACATGGCACAATTGAGAAGAAATCCTGCAAGTTTTGCTTTCCTTGCAATCCTTTATTCCGCACCCATCATAAGGTAAAGGTAAAGGTTCCCCTCGCACATATGTGCTAGTCGTTCCCAATTCTAGGGGGTGGTGCTCATCTCTGTTTCAAAGCTGAAGAGCCAGCGCTGTCTGAAGACGTCTCCGTGGTCATGTGGCCAGCATGACTAAATGCCAGAGGCGCACAGAACATTGTTACCTTCCCACCAAAGGTGGTCCCTATTTTTCTACTTGCATTTTTTACGTGTTTTCGAACTGCTAGGTTGGCAGAAGCTGGGACAAGTAACGGGAGCTCACCCCGTTACATGGCACTAGGGATTCAAACCGCTGAACTGTTGATCTTTCAATCAACAAGCTCAGCATCTTAGCCACTGAGCCACCAATCATAAATCAGTGCAATTTCTTCTTAGCTTCCCAAATGCCAGTGTAATACAATGAGGCTTTTGGTTCATTGCAGTCCTTAACTCTTCAAATGTCAGCTTCAAATGTCAAATCTCAAAATCTACATTCTTCTATTAAAATTATTTGCCTTCGCTCTGGTCCTTCAAAAAAATGATTTTCTTTCCTTTTCTTCCTCCATGACGTATAACTGACACAACAGTAGCAATTGTGCAGGAAGCCAAATTATTCTTTGGTTTTTCCAAAATAGCAATAGCATTTAGACTTATATACAGCTTCATAGTGCTTTACAGCCCTCTCTAAGCGGTATAGAAAGTCAGCATATTGACTTCAACAATTTGGATCTTCATTTTACTGATCTCAGAAAGGATGGAAGGCTGAGTCAACTTTGAGCCCATCAAGACTGAACTACAGACTGTGGTCAGAATTAAACTGTAATACTGCATTCTAATCATTGCGCCACCATGGCTCAAAATGTTGTGCATGTAATATCACTCTGGAATACTCTGTGTATGTTTATGTGTGTGAGACAGAGAAAGAAAGATGAAGAGATATATCTGTTGCCACAACACGTTGGGTGCATGAAAAAAACCCCTAAAATTTTCATTTTTATACCTGTGTTGCAAAGAAGATATACTTCTGAAGCACTTTCAGTCAGGATGTGCTCCAACTTGGCATGAAATTTAAACTCAGCAAGGAATGGGGCAATTGGGGTTATTTTTGACCGACAGAGTAAGGAACAAGAGTATCTAAGTTTCCATGTCCCTGATCAGAATCCCCTGTAGAGGCTCCGAGATCATAACTGAGTCCAAATTACAGACTTTTGGATATTTATTAATTTATTATTTATTATTATTCACATTTCTATGCTGCCCGCTCTCTGAGGACTCTGGGTGGCTTACACCAAAGACAGTAAAAAGACACTAAATAGCATATTGCCCCCAATAATCTGGGTCCTCATTTTACCCACCTCGGAAGGATAGAAGGCTGAGTCAACCTTGAGCCGGTGAGATTTGATCCACTGATCTGTGGAATATGTGGAATATGTGGAATATGTGGAATATGTGGAAAAAATGTGAAAGATGGGCCTATGTGTATACAATACATATCTAATATAATTTCAGTCATATATCATTCTTATCTGTATTCTGTTCCTGGGTGATTTTCTTACAATGCTGTCATGTGAACAACAATTTATCTTTTCAGCTTATATGTTCCCTCCCATTTTCATTTGATTTCCTTCAGTTAATTCATTCATCTAAGTTGCCATTCCATTTTTGCCGCCTTATGTCTTCCAAGCTTACTTCTCCAACATATGTATGTATTCCAAATCTTAATTTTATTTTAAGACAATATGTTTTTATTTACAATAGTTTTAATCAATCTATCCATCCCACAGTTCATTCCTTGATTGGTTTCCCTTTTTTATTCTGCTAAATTTTAACTACCACATGTATGTTAAATTTCTTCTTGTAGCCTTTTGTTCTTATAAGCTGAACTTTCTGCCCTCAGTCCAGTGGTGGGTTTCTACCAGTTCGCACCGGTTCGGGAGAACTGTTAGCGCTGACATCCAGCTGTAAGCAAACCAGTTCTCTCTTTCTTTCAAGTGGGTCTGCCCACCCCCCCTGCGTTATACTTACCTATATTTCTGCTTCCAAAGCGCAGCTGATCGGGGGTGGCAGAGTGGATTGCTGCTCCTCAGCTGTTTTCCTTGTTCTCCGTTCAATTTCCTGCAAATTGTGCACGCACGCACAGCAAACCGGTTGTTAAACCAGTAGGACCTCACCCCTGCCTCAGTCCCATTCTGATACTACTGCTATGTGGCATAAACTGACGATGAAGAAAATACTTAATACAATTTTACTAGCTGTGGATTACTAGAAGCTCTGAGATCATGGAAAGATATTTCTATGGGGAAAAGTCCTCGTCTTTTGAAAATTGCAGCACAGATTTATATCAAAGTTAGCATGCATCTACAGTAAAGGTCATAAAGTAAAAATGGTAGTCAGCAGAATTAAAACCTTGCCCCTTTGTATATACATGCAACGTGGCTGCACAAAGAAAAAGTGTGGAGCTTTGATTGTTCTGTTGCAACCATCCTCTTGATTTGTATCATTAGCACCACTATCACCACCACCACCACCCCGCTCCATGTATGTTGCTGTATGTATATTTTATCCTTTCAAGATGATTTGGTTAGCCTGACTAGGTGGCTCAGTGGCTAAGACCCTGAGCTTGTCGATCAGAAAGGTCAGCAGTTCAGCGGTTCGAATCCCTAGTACAGGTCTCCTGCGTGAGCTCCAAGATCCCTTCCAACTCTGTTACTGTTAACTGTTAACTGATGGATTTCTTTCATGCTGGATAAAAGAATTATCCCGATTATCACTCCATAATCAGAAAATAAGTAAGAAGACATAGCCCTCTCACTGCTTTAGTGGATTTGTTAACTTTCAGGATCTGATCAGGAAGATATTTGTGCTGTTCTTACAGAGACCTTGATGTATTTTCAGGGGAAAAAATGTCTTCATGGACTATATGCAAGTCTAGAAATCACTGTTTCAGAAAGCTATTGGAAAAAGCTCTTTGAATTTTTATGCTGTGTTGTGACAAAAGAGGTCAAGCTATGCAACAAGTGAATAATAACGCCATGGGTGGTCTGTTCTGTACCTGACGTGAAAAATGGCAGCCTTCCACAGGAGTTAATTTTCTTAAGCGAAGAAAAAAGTAAAAATGTGGGAGAAGGAAATCCTTTTCTTTCGGATACAAAAGATTTAGCTAGCATGCACGCGTTCAAATCTATGAGCTACTTTTTAGAATGAAAAAATCTATGAACTACAAAAAAAAAAAAATATCTATGAACTACTTTTTCGACTGCCCAAGGAGCTACTGATTCAGTTCCACAGAGGAATTATTGAGTCTGTCATCTGCACCTCTATAACTGTCTGGTTTGGCTCTGCAACCAATCAAGACAGACACCGATTTCAGAGGATAATTAGAACTGCAGAAAAAAACAATTGCTACCAATCTGCCTTCCATTGAGGACCTGTATACTGCATGAGTCAAAAAGAGAGCTGTGGAAATATTTACAGACCCCTCACATCCTGGACATAAACTGTTTCAACTTCTACCCTCAAGATGACGCTATAGAGCACTGCACACCACAACAACTAGACATAATTTACTTCATACTTAAGTGGTCAGTAGAGGGGGAGTGCATAAGTGCACTAACATGCCTATTGTCCCTGTCATTGTAGTTTTATTCTCTTATTCTTGTTCTCATTTTTGTTTGACAAATTCCAATAAATACATAAATAATAAAAAGTAAACTAAACAAGGACAGGTTTTCCCCGCATGCCATCACTCTGCTAAACAACTAATTTCCACAACACTGTCAAACTATTTACTAAGACTGTATTACTATTTTTCTTCTTACCCTTCTTATTGCTATCTCCTTTTTCTACTTATGGCTATAACTTTATTGCTTGTATCTTTACAATTTATATTGTTTTATTTAGTTTCCTAGTATGATTTATGTTGATTGCTTATTTATTATCCTATGGCTATCGCTAAGTGGTGTATTTTATGATTCATGATGAATGTATTATGATGACTATAATCATAATTTATCATTTATATCTTTATGTACACTGAGAGCTTATGCACCAAAGACAAATTCCTTGTGTGTCTAATCACACTTGGACAATAAAGAATTCTATTCTGTTCTGTTCTGTTTCTGCAGCTTGCAAGGAGCAGCTATCTGGAGAACTTGTAGACAATCTCCCATCCATTTATTATCTCAAGAGGTTCCAAGGAACCAGTCAACATGCTGGTTATTGGTCTTTGACACCGTCATTATTTGGTCTTTGATGCCACTATTGCAGAGCTGCCTTTAGTTCACCATACTTCACCTGGAAGTCTGAACTTTGTGTTTCTTCCATTCAGATAGAAAGTGAACCCATACAGTCCAATGTCAAATTCTGCATATTGAACTTTATAATTTATTGTTTATTTATTTATTGGTTCGATTTATATGCCGCCTTTTTCCTGAGACTCAGGGCGGCGTTAAGCAATAGCCTTCATACTTTTGTATATATCTGCTTAGTAGGGCTTTTTGCCCCCCCCCCCCCCCCGAGCGGTGTTCTATTTTATACAAAGTCAGCTTATTGCCCCCACAATCCGGGTCCTCATTTTACCTACCTCGAAAGGATGGAAGGCTGAGTCAACCTTGAGCCTGGTGAGATTTGAACTTGCAGTAATTGCAGGCAGCTGGTGCTACTTTAACAGCACTTAGTCTGCTGAGCCACCAGGCTCTTCTAATATATAATATATTTCACAAAGCAGTAGCCTTATCTATAATGTGTTGAATATCTATAATACGTATTTAAATATTTCTAAACAATTACTATAAATAGTGGATATGTGAGCCAGTGTTTTGTTGATGAGTATTTGTTACATTTCAGCATTAAAGAACAAATATTCAAATAAATGAAGCAAGAAATGTGTTGTGATCTAAATAATGGATAGGCATATCCAGAATTGCAGCATTGTAAGCTACTATTGTTGCTACATCCTATATATCAAGGTGGCTTTCATTCTCTTTTCTGCTTTACATGTGTCAAGTCATAATATTATATAAAGAAGAAAAAGAAGAAGGAAGAAAACCTTAAGGATCAGATCAGTTTGCCTTCAGAGGGACCATCTGTCTCTCCACCTGGCAGTCATAATTGGGATTTGTCTTCAGCACAAATGCTGCTTTGTTGTTTGCTGAAGATGAAACAAAGTATTTCTGCAGGAATCAATGAATTCTGCCTGATATTAAATATTTAACCCAAATAAAGACCAAATATATGATCTTTCTTCTGAATATCAAAAGGCTATGTCCGTGATGGCGAACCTATGGCACGGGTGCCACAGGTGGCACATAGAGCCATATTGGTGGGCACTTGAGCTCAGCTCCGGCACGCATGTGTGCGCTGGCCAGTTAATTTTCGGGCCTTCTGGGCCCTGCAGAAGTCAGGAAACATGCTGTTTCTGGCCTCCGGAGGGCCTCTAGGGGAGGTGGGGAAGGCCGATTTTGCCCTCCCCAGGCTCCTAGAAAGGCTCTGGAGCCTGGGGAGAGCGAAAAATGGGCCTACCGGGCCCACCGTGCCATCACGTGCCAAAAGCGGGGAGAGTACAGGGGGCGGGGCACATAGACTTATGGATATGGGCACATGTGCATGTGACCCCACCACGTTCCCCCTGCTTTTGGCATGCGATGGCAAAAAGGTTAGCCATCACTGGGCTATGTTATACAGTAACAATAGGACTTACCATATTTTTTGGACTATAAGACGCACCGGAGTATAAGATGCACCAAGATTTCGAAGAGGAAAACAAGAAAAAAAAACTTTTTGGACTCTGTGTGTACGGTTTTTGCCCTCCCCAGCCCCCAGGAGCACTCTGCAGGCCTCCCAAACCCTTTGCGCATCCCGTTTTTGCAAAAAATGGGACATACAGGGCAGGGTTTTGGGAGGTCAAAAATGGCTGTATTTGGTGTATAAGACGCACCAACATTTCCACCCTCTTTTAGTGGAGGGGGGGAAGTGCATCTTATACTTAAAAGTAAAATGGATGAAATATTTCTTCTTTGCATTAGCTAGCTCTTGTTTTTCTCAGTTGCTTCCCTCCTCGATTAGTTTCCATCCATTGTTTTTGTCTTGCCTTCTGGTGCTTTGGAAAATAGGTTGCCCTCCTCTTCTTTGTGGCAGCCCTCAAATATTGGAACACTGCAATATAATATTTGCAATGCAAATAATATTTCTACTTCTATAATATCAATTCCTTATTTGTCCTTTTTCTCATAGGGAAATTGCTTCGGATTCCATTATCCTTTTTGCTTCCCTTTTCAAGAACAAACCTCCAAATATTTTAGAAGAATTAAGGCTTCATTGAGTGCACATCATTTTCCCCAGGCTTCTTGTGGCCTCAATAAGCCATGTTTCACTAGATGCTCTGCAACATGGAATCATTGAGACCAATCACTATGCCAAAAAAAGTTCATATTATCTTATATAAGAAAGTTGAAAAACAGAACTGACCTTGAGAAAAGCTACATACATAATTATCACATTTTCATTTGACAATATGAAACATTGCTGCCATAGAAACACTTCTGCTTTTTTAGCACTGACCTTACTCATTGCTAACATCAGAAAACCGAAAAGCAGGCGTTCTACATTTCTTTTCAGTACAGATGGCCTGTCTTCTTCTCCTCCTCTTCTGACATGAACTTTCTCTGCCTGGGTAGAACTCTTGTGCTATTTTAATATTATTAAGACTATAATATTATATACATTTCTGTGTTAGTGAGAGTTATCTGCGTTAGATGTATGTAGGAATTTATTAATGTTTTTGCTTTGTTTACATATCTTTTTTGGAAGGAGTGACTAGTGGCCTAATGACCTAGTGGCCTAATCTACTAAATATTCCCTATCAAGCTAAATTCTGTTATTTGTTATAGTCTTGTTCTTAAAAGTGTTCATAAGGTAAAGGTAAAGATTCTCCTCGCACATATGTGCTACTTATTTCCGACTAGGGGGCGGTGCTCATCTCTGTTTCAAAGCCGAAGAGCCAGAGCTGTCCAAAGATGTCTCCATGGTCATGTGGCCGGCATGACTAAATGCCAAAGGTGCTGTTACCTTCCCACCAAAGGTGGTCCCTATTTTTCTACTTGCATTTTTAACGAACTGCTAGGTTAGCAGAAGCTGGGACAAGTAATGGGAGTTCACCCTGTTACGCGGCACTATGGATTCAAACTGCTGAACTGCTGACCTTTCGATTGACAAGCTCAGCATCTTAGCCACTGAGCCACGCATCCCTCAAATGAGTTCATAGGAAGAGCTATATTGGGAAACATTCTCTTCATAAAGGGAAAAGAAAAACCCAGGAAACTATAGAACTACAGAACAATTATTCTAGTACTAGTAGCACAGAAGAATCTAGAGCATGGCTGTCAAACTTGCAGCCCATGGGCTGGATGCATCACGTGATGGCCACTCCCATGTCCAGTTTAGCAAAAGTCCCAATATGTCACATGACGTTGCGTGATGAGTTTGACACCTCTGATCTAGTTAATGAGTTATTCTGTAGACAGCTTGAAAACAATATCATTGTTAAGAACAAGCTTTATAATAGCAATAGCACTTAGACTTATATACTGCTTTACAGTGCTTTACAGCCCTCTCTAAGCGGTTTACAGAGTCAGCATATTGCCCCCAACAATTTGGGTCCTCGTTTTACCGACCTTGGAAGGATGGAAGGCTGAGTCAACCTTGAGCCTGGTGAGATTTGAATTGCCAAATTGCAGGCAGCCGGCAGTCAACAGAAGTAGCCTGCAGTATTGCACTCTAATCACAGCGCCACCGTGGCTCATAAACTTAACATCATCTCATTTTACTTTTTTAAAGAACCAGGTAACTATTGGCAAATTGTATAAATACTGCAGGCTTTGTGTAGCTTGCCTTCACTTGATTATATCAGATTATATTCTGATAGATACTAGGCTGAATGTTCTCTCTGTTATGTGATGTGAAAACTGCTCAAAAATCACAAAATGAAATTAGGAAACAAATGCAAAATATAGATTACATTTCTATTTGCTGAGATTTGGAATATATACCTATTTGCATACACATATATCCCAGTTTGAGTACTGAGCTTGTTGTTTTTGTTGGGTATCTATGACTTTGAGTTAGTGTTGACTTCTGGTTACTGCCTAGACCAGTGATGGCTAACCTTTTTGCCATCGTGTGCCAAAAGTGGGGGTAGTGGGGGGGGATTGTGTGCACGTGTGCCCACACCCATAATTCAATGTGCCCCATCCCCACACACATGAGCATGTGACCCCCCATCTCCTCCCCGCTTTTGGCACGTGATGGCATAGTGGGCCCAGTAGGCCCATTTTTTTGTCCTCCTCAGGGTCCAGAGCCTTACTAGGAGCCTGGGGAGGGCGAAAACAGCCTTTCCCACTCCCCCAGAGGCCTTCCGGAAGCCCAGAAACAGCCCGTTTCCTGACTTCCGGTGGGCCAGGAAGGCCTGAAAATCAGCTGGCCAGCGTCCACATGCGTGCTGGACTGAGGTAGGGCAATGCTCGCGTGCCCACAGATATGGCTCCGTGTGCCACCTGTGGCACCCGTGCCATAGGTTCGCCATCACGGGCCTAGACTAATCCCTGCAACTTTCTTGGTAAGATTTCAGAAGTGGTTTGCCATTGTCTATTTCCTGAGGCTGAGAGAAAAAGAGAGACTGACTCAAGGACATCCAGTTGGCTTTGTGTCCAAGGCAGGACTATACATAATGGTCTTCAAGCTTCTAGCCTGAAATTTGGTCTCTTACATACTTAGTTACATACTTAATTTTAGATAACGCATTATTTCAAGAGAAGGGCAACCAGGATGATCCCTAGACAGGAAACAGAGTCAGATGAGGACACACTAAAGTAAATGGTTATAAATGCCTATATATGACTTTGAAAAAAAAGACAATTTAATGACATATGATACTATTTTAAAAAAAAATATCTGAAGACATGACTCACAGAAAGTAATGTCATTCCAACTGCATATATTTCTTCATTTTCAGAAAGATAAAATTTCTACTGAATATTGAAAAAAAGCTTTCTATAATCAACAACAGTGGAATGCCTAGTTTTAATCATGAACATGGAATGAATTACTGAGAAAGCTAGTGAGCACACTTCTTTCGAGATGTTCAAGACGATGATGGACGAGTAGATTTGAGGTGTAACTCAGAAAGCCAACATTCATTTTATGATATGGTTATTCAAGATGACAGGATGATTGGGACAGATACTCGTTTTCAGCTCTTTCTATTAAATATAGTTGTTTGTGAGGATAAAATTAGAGGAAGGAGGGCTATATGTAAACTGCCTTAAGATATGAAACCTATCTAGTATGAATACAATGCACCATATTAATGCCTTAGAACAGGGGTGTCAAACTTGCAGCCCGCGGACCGGATGTGTCACATGCTGGCTCCGCCCCTACCCGGTTTAGCAAAGGGGGAAAAGTCCCGATACGTCACGAGACACCACCATGTTGCCACAAGTTTCACACCCCTGCCCTAGAAGAACAGTGATTAGTTTAAATACAACTTGAATATGTACCTTTTTTTTCTTATTCCATAATTAAATATTCAAAATTATTTCCTTTTCCTGTATATTTCTTTTGGTATTGCACTTGAAAATAAATATTTATACCAATTTTTATCATTAAAGAAAGAAAGCTAAATTCATTGTTATATCCCTTATTAGTTATTTGCAGAAAAGGCAGAAAAAGAATATGTAATAACACTGTAACATTGCTTTTTTTAAAATTTAGCAATGTACAAACTGAATGCTTGATGAGCAGAGTTCCCTGGGGGCGGGGGGGGGCGGGGGGGAGATTCTTTTTCTCCATCTGAATTTTCTCCTTATCTGACTCTTCCCAGAGAAAATATAAATGAATTCTTATGCTTCTTTTTTTGGAAGCTCTTAAATTATCAAGCCAAAGTGTTTCATAAATTCTTGTTCATAACAGTAAAATACATCTGATAGTGACTGATTATATTGCATAGTACAAGACTTAATCTAATATATGTAATTTTAAGAGTGAGATTATATACACTGTGGCTAAAGATATTAAGGCCACATTAACATACTTGGGAATTGAAGCAGTGTATGATATCCTGTAATTTTAGTTACCAATCTGCATTTCTGAAAATCTTAATTCTTTTTTTTAAAAAAATCATTCTATCACTTGCTATTCTAAAAGTTATCACTGAAATAGATCGCATTCCTGAATTCAGTGATTGCACAGAAGGCTGTCGCAAATACAAATTGCCTTCAAAAAAGGAAGGTGTATATTTGCAAAGCATGCACCAACAATGTGAACTCGCTTTGAGATCTTAAGAAATAAAACATATTTTTACTGGAAATATTACTGGAAATTATAAGGGTATAAAGTAAGAAGATGGATCAGATTCATTTAGGTTCTGGGTTGTTGTTTTTTTTACAGGCCAATATTTTATGTATTCAGAAGGAAATGGGTCTCAATTCTATTCTATTCTAAGTCTGGGCGTCCAAGAAGTTCTCATCCTGATCTGTTTTACTGGAAGTCCTGGTTGCTGCCAAGAGTGGCCCAAAAAGATCTGAGCTGGAAGATTTATTATTCTCATGTTGCTGTCATCCATACTAATCCCCAACAATAATACAACTGCCAAGCATGTAGTCAGTCAGCCTTTACATATCATTCTAAGAAATCCAATTCATCACATATCTTGGTTTGTTGCTTGAAATCACTACTTTGATTACGGCTCTTGGGCGTTGCAGTACCCTGGCAAAATTGAAAGGGCATGGTTCATAAAGCACAGTAGTAAGGAAGAACTGAAAAGGAAGAATTTTAGATTCATTGATTAAACTTAAAAACTAATATTAGACCATTCTTAGTTGTCCTGGTCACAGCATCTTTCCCAAAAATGAACTCAAGCACAAGAATGTAAAAAACAAGTGTTCCCTCTTTCATAGGATGAGAAAATTATATGACAAATTTCAGCTGTAGTACTAATGTAGTTTTACTATGTTTGCTCATCTGCTAAACCATATATGATAAGGAATAAAGTAAAACAAGTTCCATATGTGAATAGAATGAAATATTCTTACATAGTATTGTCTCCTTAGCCACATTCTAATCTTATTAAATTAAATTATATTATTATAAAGGTTGATAATCTTAAAAGGAAGACATGTTAGTGAACAGCAAAGTCAAATAGTGCTATAGATTGGTATTTCCCAATGGGGACAGCCAAGGGGATTATTACTAGGAAAGGTTATTGCTATCTGAATTTTTCTTTCCCAGAATTTCAAGCTTCTTTTCCCCTCACAACTATAAACAGAGATATATTCAGTTTATACATTGGAATTCTAAAGAATTTCATAAAGACTGTAGAAATTGTAAAGATTATAAGATATTGCTACAATAGTAAATGCTTGTAATATTTGTATTAAAGATAAAATAAGATTGGGATACTATGATAGGCTAGCACTCTATTTTTTCTGCTGATAGGTCTTGCAATAAAACAGTTTTTTCTGCTAATTTTTACTGCCTTCTAATTACTTTCTTAAATCTAATAATGTGAAGGATCCTATTCAGGGGTGGGCTTAAGATCCTTTAGCAATGAGTTTGCTGCCCCGCTGCTGGGTGGGCATGGCCATGGTGGGCGTGGCCTAGTCAGCCACCTACACCACGGGGAGGGGAGCTTTTTCGCCCTCCCCAGGCTTTGCTTGAGCCTCCAGGAGGGTGAAAACTGCTTCCCCCAGAGTCCGGAGGTCTTCTGGAGGCTGGAAACAGGCCCGTTTCTGGACTTCCGGAACATTCCAGGAGGCCCGTTTTTCACACCGCCCCCCCTCCAGGCTCCGGAGGCTTTCCTCAAGCTTCCAGGAGGGTGAAAACATCTTCCCCCAGGGTCTGGAAGCCCTCCAGAGGCCAGAAACAGGCCCATTTCCAGACTTCTGGAACCTCCCTTAGGTCTGTTTTTTGTCCTCCCAGGCCCTCTGCGCAGCCCCTGCACTTACCTGGAATGATGAAAGAGCTGTGTGGAGACTCCTGGGAGGGACGGGGTTGGCATGGCCAGCCAGGGTTGGCATTTGGGGTTCACCAAACCCGGCAATCCTTGGCTAGAGGATCACACGAACCCTGCCAAATCCCCAGGACCCCACCCCTGGTTCTATTTTATTTATGTTTCACAATGAGGCATGATTTACTTATCAGAATTCATGTTCAGGGTTTTAAAAAAATGGGGGAAGGTCACAAAAACCATGGTTTCACTAGACGTTGTTGCTACAAAAAAAATTGGGGCCACTGCTGCTGAAGACAGCCATGTCCAGCTAAAGGAAGAGACAGTACTAAAGAGAGATTAAGGCCTAAAATACATATAGGAAAGGGAAAGGGAAAGACACTAATAATGTAATTCTGGTCTCCAAATCAGAAACAGCTACTTAGAAAGGCAGATACACAATTTAGAAATCAAGGGGTTAAAACTGCCACAGAGGAAAGGGATAAATGGATGGGGAACTGGGGAGTTGAGAAGGAAATCTGAGCTATACAACTTTGCAGAAGCCAAATGGCTGAACTCATGTTGAAGGCAGACATTATTAGTTAGCAGCTAGCTTGGCAGAAAATGTTTAGTCTTGAACAAAATTTTCAGTGTTCCCCAGGGGTTAATGCTATAAATTTCTAAGTAACTTTTAGATTAGCACAATATTGCTTGAACAAAATTTCGGGGAGGCTGCTGACAGAAACCAAACTACAATCAATTATGCATTAGCTTCTGGCCCTTATTCAGATTTATATCACTTTTAAATATAAGTGATTAAAACAAGCAGCAAGATTTTAAATTTTGGGACAAACATAATGAAAACATGACAGCAAATAAGAAGTACAATTTTTGAAAACACAGATGCAAGGAACATAGTCAGTCAAGTTAATCATAATCATTTCTTCCTCTGGTCAGGAATATAAGCAGATGGTGCTTCTACGCTATCTTTCTATCGATTAAAGTTGTGGGAAAAAGTGGTCTAATCTGAGCAGGGGTACTCATGAAAATAATTTTCCTTCTGTTACTTCTGATACCTCTAAATTCAAACATTGTTTTGAATTTATTTGTCTTCTAGGCCAGGGGTCTCCAACTTTGGAAACTTTAAGACTTGTGGACTTCAACTCCCAGAGTTCCTCAGCCAGCAAAGCTGAAGTTGAAGTCCACAAGTCTTAAAGTTGCCAAGGTTGGAGACCCCTGTTTTAAGCTACTGCATCAATTTTCGTTATCTACACATTGAATGAGGATCCATTGGTGAGCATTCTTTAAATGTGGCTTTTTCAGCAAGCTGTGTGTCTACTTAATAGACTATCCAGCTCACACTTAATTAGCCTGCTAACCAGGATGTGATGGAAAATTTTATAAAATGTTCTGCTGAAGTAAAAATATGTCTGCAACATTTCTACAAGTCATTAAAGAGTTATGTGACTAAAAATAAAATAATAAAAGAAAAGATGGTTTAGAAATATTTGTTCTTGCCAACTCCACAATGTCTTCTTAATTGTAATTGCTTTCAAAGTACAGTACTTAAAGATCAATCTTTTTATAATCTGCTTTTGAATCTTCTTATGTATTAATGAGACATGAACTAATTTGTAGTCTTCAAAATATCCCCATTCATTCCCCTTTTGAAGACAGAGAATGTCTGCTATCTTCTAGTTCACCATTCTTTAGGGTTGCTTAAAGGCAGTTCAGCAGTTCGAATATCTAGTACCGCGTAACGGAGTGAGCTCCCGTTACTTGTCCCAGCTTCTGCCAACCTAGCAGTTCGAAAGCACGTAAAAAATGCAAGTAGAAAAATAGGGACCACCTTTGGTGGGAAGGTAACAGTGTTCAGTGCGCCTTTAGTATTTAGTCATGCCGGCCACATGACCACAGAGTCGTTTTCAGACAGCGCTGGTTCTTCAGCTTTGAAACGGAGATGAGTACTGCCCCCTAGAGTCGGGAATGGCTAGCACATATTTGTGAGGAAAACCTTTACCTTTAAGGGTACTATGTAAAGATTTCAGCAGGATATCTATTTTTTTTTAATCTGCCATGATGCTTCTGGCCCTGAGTATTAAATTCATTCAAAATAAATAATTATTTTCTGATGGTTTTTTTTTTAAAATCAAACTTCAGTTTAAAACATGCTCGTTCATCTTATTTTTCACAATTTCCTGGTAGAACACGTACTTTTGTTGGAGAGAACTGAACAAAAGTAAGAGCTGAATAGCCCCTACATTTCTTTTTTTACCTGTTAACATTTTGCCTTCTTCACTGAGCAGATTATTTACCGATTCTTGTCTTTTCATATTATTTTGAACATATCTGAAGAAATCATTTTTTGTTAACATCCTTCACTGAATTCAGCTCATTCTGAGCTTTCACTTTCCTGACTTAAGCTCTATAGCTTGGGGCTAAATGTCTATATTCTTTTGTGACCTGACCCTCTTCAATTTTCTTTTTTTGTTATCAGATCTTCAACTAAGCTTTTTGTGTAGCTGTATTGGCTTTTTCCACTTTCCTCCAATTTTACCTTCAGTGAACTTGTCTGCAATTATGCTTTCATTATCGTTCCTTCTATAGGAAACCTTTTCCTCTTGATCTCCTTTCTCATTACTTCCTTGCCACGAAATCCTATTTATCATAACTTTAATTAAAATCTGCTCTTTTGAAGACCAATATAGGTATTTAACTACACTCAGTTTCAAGTACCCTTCAAATAAAGAATTTCAACATTCAATTGTCACTTTTCCTCAAAGTTCCTGCTGCTTCCATTTTCTGATACATCTACTATTTTCTTATTTACTGATCAATATCAAGTCAAGATTGCTAAACTATTTGTACTTTCCTCCACCTCCTGAAAGAGGAAGTTATCAGGAATTTACTAGAAGAATCATATCTTGCTGAATTTTTCTCCCAACACATGTCAAGGTAATTAAAATATCCTACCACACAGCTTCATTTCTTCTTGAAAAATCTTCAATTTACTTTTGGAAGGCATAAATGACAGCATTTCCTAGGACAGAGGGGTGGTGTTATTAAATATCATCAGGAATAGTAATTTTATTTCTTATTAATTTGCATTTCCTTTTCAGCACTGCAAAGTTCATTCACTTTCCAAGAATGAATAAATAATTTTAGCAAACAGTGAATTTCCTTCCGATTTTCTATTATTTCTTTTTTTTTTTGAACAAGCTATAATTTTTGGTTGCTATATTGTAGTCATTGCGTCCTCTAGAAAGTCTCCATCATATCTACAGAATAGTATTTATCTTTTTTACTAAAACTACAAGTTCCATTGTTTATTTCTCATGCTCTGAGTTTCAGTGCACAGACAATGAAGAGCAAGAGTTTCATGAGATCCAGGGTGTGTGTGTGTGTGTGTGTGTGTGTGTGTGTCTGTGTGTTCTTGGATTCAAACTTGGGCTGCCCCAATTATCAGAGGTTAATACAACTGCCTAACATACAGGCAGCCCAAGTTCCAATCCAAATAAGGGTATTTATTTCTTTATCATCTAAATATAAATTTGGATATATATATATATATATATATATATATATATATATATATATATATATGCATATGTATGTATCTCAAAACAGTTTCAAATTTCTTTAGAACCTGCAGCTTCAATATTCATTAAAATGTAAATGGTTTTAAGATTAAATTATATTTTAATTGTATCAGGATAATGAGGGTTTTCTTTAATATTTCCAGATAATGTTTTTCCAATGGATCACACTAACAAAAGTAGACATTTTACAAATTCTCTATTGTGTATACAATATAAATCAAAGCCACTAGTTTTCTCATTTGTCATCTTTTCTTTTCTAAATTCTTCTCGGTTTATATCACTCGTAATAACCCACTGTGATTTTCCCACAGAGAAAGAAAATGAAACATTTCTCAGTTGCAGACTTTACACTATGACAAAATGGAAAAAATACTCTGGTATAGAGTTTTCAATAGCATTGAGAGGGAGGGAAAATATTTTGTTCTTTCATAAGCAAAATGAAAAAATACTGAGGGATAGGTCTGGGGGAAACAAAACAAAATCAGATTAGTAATAGTGGCAAATATCTGTAGCTCGGGTATAGGATAAGATTGATGTTACTAGCCTGGTAATGAAACATTCAGAAATCAATCCACAAGTGGGGGGAAAATAACCTTCACCCTCAAAATCAGATTAATTTTATCAAGTTCAAGATATTCTACAGCAGTAAACACTTGACTGATTGATGGGAACAATCCTGCTAGTTACTTTTGATGGAGTCTTGGCCTCCTGAAGAAATTAATTTGTGATCTGCAGTTCCTTCTCAACTACTGACTAATGTTTAAACAAAAATGAAGCCAGAGATTGTGGACAGTGGAGATCTTTGTCCACCATTGGCTATTGTATCCATCACAACCTTACATGATCCAAAATGCTCTGGTGACATTAACTCATACCTAGATCAACATCTGGCTGCATTGATGTAACACATTTTATACTGGATAGCCTTTAGAAACAATCCAGAAGCTAAAACTGGTACTGTGTAATGTAGCATCTAAATTTCTGCTTGTTCAATGACGCCATTGCAGAATAGTATTAATTGGAAAATCATTACATTGACTATACTAAATTTCCAGTTTGTAATAGTACTTTTCATCCAGCATAGCATTAAGGTATATCAGGCATCACTTTGCCCAGATAGAATAGGCTTATTTGGCACAAATATCTTGAGAAGTCCTACTGAGAGGTCCCACATGAGAAATATGTGGGATATAGTCTACGTGGCAAGTTTTTTTTCAGTGCTGCTCATGCTTTGTGATTTATTTTCTACAGATGTCCACATAGCTCTTTCCATCTAAGCATTTTGTAAAATGGTTCTAGCAGTTTTACCCATGTTAATCTGTCACCTGTTAAACTCATTTACAAAGGTTAATACTGCCCTAATAATACAGATTGTAAAAATAAATGTTTGACCTAAAAATTATGCTAGTTTAACTCAAGATTAGATTGGTTAATCCTAAATCTATATTCTGAGTGATAAAAACTGAGTTGAACCAACACAGAAGTCTAATTTATTAATACCTTGCCATATAAATAGTGTAATATAGATATGCATAGAATTTATTGAAAGAGTAAATCTCCCTGCCTGCTCATTAGTATTAGAAGGACATCACACACCGTATTTTGTCTCTCAGGGGTCCCCAAACCCTGGTCCACAGACCTGTATCAGGCCATGGCCCATTGGGAACTGGGCCACACAAGCAGCAGGTGAGTGGACAAATGTGTGACACACACACACACACACCCATTGATGGTGGTCCTCAGGGCCGAAAAGGTTGGGGATCGCTGTTCTACATATAGAAGTTTCAACTTTATATAATGTTTGATCAATACAATACAATTTTTGTAGTGACAAAGAGCCAAGGTGGCGCAATGGTTAGAGTGCAGTACTGCAGGCTACTTCAGCTGACTGCTAGATGCAATTCAGCAGATCGAATTTCACCGGTTCAAAGTTGACTCAACCTTCCATCCTTCTGAGGTGGGTAAAATGAGGACCCAGATTGTTGGTGGCAATATGCTAACTCTGTAAACCGCTTAGAGAGGGCTGCGAAGCACTATGAAGCGGTATATAAGTCTAAGTGCTATTGCTATTGGTCATCCAAGAAGCAGAAGAAAATCCATCCAATCTGCAAAATGCATCCAACAGCAATAGACCATGCCAAAGGCATTTGATTTGATTTGCTTCTTCAAAACAAGTTTCTATTATATATTTACAAATCTGCCTTGATGATGCGATTCAAATTAAACTTGGTTAAATTTTGAATCTTTGTACAGTCCTTACTTAATGTATTTTAAATTCAGCCAATGATACCGATTCCATCACCTTCCAAGGGAATTTGTTAGGTGAAAATATATAGCCTCCTTCAAATGCACTAAATTGCTATCAAATATTGGGCGGTACAGTCAGTTACAAGAGTATAAGAAAACAGTCCTAAACTAGCTGTATATCTTCTGTCATAATTCAAAATTGGAGGTAGAAGATGGTGAATATTCTGAGCTCATATGTTTTTATAAACCTTTACTTGATCAACATGTCAGACTATGCAGAATGGTCTCTTCCCTGCCATTAATGTCAGTTAGCAATTGCTTTATAGAACTAACAAACAAGCAGGGGCTAAAATAAACTCTGAAGGACCCTTAGGTGGTGAAAAATGACCTTTATCAAAGGAGAATATGGATGAAGAGCATTTTCAGACAACCATTCATTATCTCAATCATTGTAGAAAACAGATACTTTGCCCCTACTGAGTTACTGATCTCTTTTTACTGGATTTCAATGAACCATGTTTTGATTGATTATCATCTTTTTCTAACATTATATCTCTCTGCATCATGCCATTTATTACTAAGCAAGTAAATTCTGTCACTCATCCTATATGATTTATTGGATTTATCATGGTGAAGCAAGGATGATTGTATCCTTTCTTTTAATAAATCAACCTTCACAAAAAAATTTAAGGGAGAGAAGTGAGGAATAAATAAATGTTTCCAAGATATTTAGACAATACATTTCAGTCCAGAAAAAAGGAAGCAGGCAACAAGGTTAGCTGTGCGTTTTTGGTAGAAGTTTGGAAAATGGTAGAACACTATATTTTAAACTTGTACAGTGTTACAAATTTGCTTTCGAACAGGAACCTTGGAGGAAGTGGGATGCAAAAATATAATCTGTCTACAATTCTTTAAAGCAGCTAAATCTCTTCCCAGAAGCATATAAAAGTTCTAAATTGTTGCAGAAAGGTGCTAGAGTACTGTAAGCAATAGCAATAGCACTTAGATTATATATCACTTCATAGTGCCCTACTGCCCTCTCTAAGCAGTTTACAGAGTCAGCCTATTGCCCGCAACAATCTGGGTCCTCATTTTACCAACCTCAGTAGGATGGACAGCTGAGTCAACCTTGAGCCTGGTGAGATTCGAACTGCCAAATTGCAGGCAGCTGGCAGTCAGCAGAAGTAGTCTGCAGTACTGCATTCTAACCTCTGCACCACTGCAGCTCTTAGTCTTTTCCCATAGATTCCAAGGGACTTTTTTGGAACTGAATCTAAAGTACTAGTACGGAGTTCTACTATATTTGGTTGATGGTTCTACATGGCCGGGAAGGAAAATGTTCAAGAAAAAAGGTCAAGAATTCCACAGAAGTGATGTCAAGATTATGGCAAAATTAACATAGCAAAGTTCAATTGTATGCTTACTTATCTGGAAGGAACCCAGTAGTACTTCAACATATAAAAGCAACAAATTTGAGGAAAAAACTCTAATATTTTAAAAAGGGGAAATTAATTATTCAGTCCCCACCATTGACAATATTGAAAACAAGAAGTGCCTAAGCCTATTTATTGAAATAATATTGAGATACTTATAGACAGATATTTAAATAGCCTTATACTCAATAGGTGTATATTGTTACGGCAAGCCGGCAGCCATGTGGCAAGGATGCGCAGCTGATTGGCCCACCGGCATAGCAACTAACTGGTGGGATATTGGAGCATGCTTATTGGCTAAGATGCTGACAGCTCAGCATATAAAAGAGCTGTCAGCATTGAAGAAATTGCTCACTCACCAGTGTTAGTAGTAAGGAGCGAGTCACGGTTAGACCTTGCTGTTTATGAATAAAGAGCTGTTAATTGTTAACCAGCCACACCTCCGTCATTATTGTTTTAAATATGCAATATATATTATTTACTATGTAAAGCAATAGTAATCATCTTCTCAAACCACAGGAATTTCCTAGCATTAATTTTCTTCTCTGATGAAAATTAAGTGTCTGTTACATTAAAGAGAGTTTGGTTTCTAAGAAATTGGAGATGTAGGAGAACTTGGTTAGCCTTTTAGTAATGCTGATGTCACCTGTTCTTCCTTTACACAAATAAGCGAAACTATAAGCATTTTTTGGTCTTACTTCTCCCTACCTTTTTGTTTTGTTTATACCTGAAATCAGAAAAGTTACCTGATCCTTACTTTATTTCATGCACTAGAGTGTTAGACCAGTTTCTAATTCCAGATTTGGAAATAAAATTTAGCACCTGGTTAAAACTCACCCCAAAGGAGATTAAATTTCCAGCATCTAATTTGTGGTAGATATTCCTGTGAAGGGATATACATCGCATGCACCTTCCACCGGCTAGACTGGCAAGAATGTTTCCCAACACCTCTCCAACATGCTGGAAATGTAAACTTCACAAAGGAACCTACTATCACATGTGGTGGACCTGCCCAAAAACAAAACAATACTGGCAAATGATCAGAACACAAGTAGAAGAAATCACACAACGAAGATTAGAAATGAGGCCGGAAACCTTTCTACTAGGTATAATAAATGAACAATATGAAAAGGAAATAAAATACTTAATCATCCATATAATAAAAGCAGCACGAATAATTTTTGCACAAAATTGGAAGAGTAGTGACACACTGACAGAAGATAGAATAATTAGTAAGATTATGGAATGTGCAGAAATGGACAGACTCACAAAGGAACTACAAGATAAAGAGGAACACGATTATTATCTAGTATGGGAAAAGTGGTATACTTGGTTGGAAAATAGAAAAAGGAAAAAAGAATAGGGAGCAATTGGAGTTACAGAAACAGGAACATAAATCACTAACATAAGCTAACAGTGAACCATAAAGATAGTTATATGAGTAAGACCAAACAAGGAAGAGTCAAAACACAAATTAGAACATACATTATAGTTGCGATATCTTTGACAAAATGTATATTCGAACTCTTTGTTTACATGTTTTGTTTTGTATGTTTTGTTGTCACTCGTTTTGTCTTGTTTGTATTTTTAAAGAAATAAAAATGTATTAAAAAAAAAAAGAATGACTTCTAAATCCCAGCCACAAAATCTGTTCAACCCTTAGGACTGAAGGAAAGTCTATTCATATTTAAAATTGAAATTCATAAATGAAGCTAAATAATAAATTAAATAATGGTGGTTATATAATTCTTTCTTCTTCTGGTACAGCAACAGATTGATCTTATACCTGGAATACTGGAATGTGGCAAAAGAGGAGCAAAGGGACAGGATAACACTAAATACCTGATGTGTAGCATTCTTTATTTATTTTATGGAAAGTTCTAAAAATTATTTTCATCTTTTCACCCAACTTTGTCACATTAAAATAGTTGAGCTGTAAGCTACAAGCTTCAACACTGAGTTCAAGTCCAGTGTTGCAGGGAAGAAAGCAGTCCTGTGTGAGTCATAAAAATGATTGTTAAAAGTTTAAAAAATAACCTTTTCAGCTTACGAACTCTAAGGCAGTTTTTGTTTTGTCCATTTTCAAAACAGCTACTGTAGGCTGTGCTATTTTCTATCAATCAGTTTTTTGTATACATCTTGACAAAATTTTAGTATCTCACAGTATGGTAATTATTTTTGTTTGCTTGTTATTTTTGTCTAGATAATGCTTCTTTTTTATTTTTTTTATTTTTAAACAAAACATAAAACATAAATCCATCATCCATTACAATTGCAAACAGTGTGTCAGTCAGCTACAAGTCTTTTGTGCTTCATCCCCATATTCAAAGTTTACTAATTATCTAATTTCTCATATTGTCAAACAAATAAGCATCCTCATTTATTTAACTATGGCTTTATCGCTTCATAAAAATTATTTTTGAATATTATATTTATAACATTCATTTCATGTTTCATATTTCATTTCATGTTTTATTATCTAGCCATTGATAAAATAAATCCTATATTTTATAATATTGTTTATCTTCTTGTTCTCTAATTTCAAATGTCAATTTACTCATTTCAGCACATTCCATGATTTTCTTAATAACTTCATCTTGCGTTGGTATTTTCTCATTTTTCCAGTTTTTAGCAAAGACAATTCTAGTCGCTGTTAAAACGTTCACAATCAAATATCTCAATTCTCTATTGTATATTTCTGGCACAATCTTTAATAAAAAGAATCTCTGGCTTAAAGTCTTTGTGTTTTTTATCATTTTTTCCACCCATGTGTGGATTTTAGTCCAGTATCATTTAGCTTTTACACATGTCCACCACATATGATAATATGAGCCCGGTGTCTGATGACATTTCCAACACTTTTCGGATTTGTTCTTGAACATTCTGGCTATTCTCGTTGGGGAATGCCACCTGTAAAACATCTTATACAAATTTTCCTTATATGCTGTTGACATTGTCATTTTGTAATTTTGCAACCACAACTTTTGCCATTTCTCTCTAAATCAATTCCATAACCAAATTTTTTTCCCCATGCAATCATTGTTTCTTTAACTTGTTCTTCCAACTTTACCTCTAATAAATAACCATACAGTTTTTTAATTATATAGTTATCAAAACCTGTTAAAATTTTATCTAAGTTAGTTAAATTATTATAAAAACCTTCTGTCTTACAAACTTTATCATATCTAGAATGTATTTGCATATAAGAAAACCAATTCATCTTTAAACCTTGTTCCTCCAATTCTTGCTTCGATCTAAGTTCACCCTTTTCATTCAATAATTCATTATATCTAACAATTTGTTCCTTTCTAAATATTATTGAGTATGAAAATGCTTCAATCGTCAATAACAAGACTGGAATTTTTAAATAGTGTTGTTTTTTAATCTTCTCCCAGTTTAGTAACAAAGTATATAATGTCTTCTAAAGTACCCCTATGTTTTTGTTCCCTTGTACCATAAAAAAGTGTGCCATCCCAACAAGTCATGTCCTTCTAAAGTCAATAATCTAATATTTCTTAGCGTTATCCATTCTTTAATCCACATCAAACTTGTCGCTTGATAATAAAGTTCCCAGTTAAGCAAACCAAAACCTCTTCTTATTCTGGCATCTTGCAACAGTTTCAATTTTATCCTTGCCTTTTTACCTTGCCAAATATATTTCAGCATTATTTTATTCAAATCTTCAAAATAGTCTTTTCCCAATCTAATTGGAATTGTCTGGAACAAATATAGAATTCTAGGTAGTATATTCATTTCAATTGTTGATATTCTCCCTATCAATGATAGTTGTAAATTTTCCCATTTTGCCAAGTCTGTCCCAATCTGTTGTTTGAGTTTATTATAGTTATTTTCTTTAAGTGTGCTACATCTTGCTGTCAAATATATCCCCAAATATTTAACCTTATTTGTGACCTGCATCGCTGATATTTCCGCCAATTCTTCTTTTTATTTTATTAACATATCTTTTGTCAAGATCTTCGTTTTATTTTTATTAATTTTCAAACCTGCTACTTTTCCAAATTCTCCTATTTTGTCTATCAATGTAATTATTGACTCTAAAGGATCTTCAAGAATAAAAACCAGGTCATCTGCGAATGCTTGCAATTTATATTCTTCCTTTTGAATTTTCATTCCTTTTATATCTTTTTCTTCTCTAATATTTCTATTTAGCACTTCTAATGTTAATACAAACAACAGAGGGGACAGTGGACAGCCTTGTGTCATTCCTTTTTTTATCTCGATAGACTCTGTCAGTTCTCCATTTATCATTACTTTTGTTGTTTGTTTATAGTATATGGCTTCTATTGCTTGAGTGAATTTTCTACCGAAGCCCATCTGCTCCAATTGAAGTAACATAAATCACCAGTTGACGTTATCAAAGGCTTTCTGTGCATCTAGAAATATCAGAGCCATTTGCTTTTCAGGATGTGCCTCATAATATTCCAAAGTGTCCAGAATTATCCTTAGATAATGCTTCTTGTGCTGAGAGCCACAAAGATCTTTTGGGCACAACATGGGTTTGTATCTATTCCATATTCTCAATATGACATGTCTAACTGTGATTTTTAAAATCTACATTAATCTTAACTTTATCATACCACAAATATCTATGCCACCCAAATCACAGGGCATAGTCTTCTAACTAAAAGACTTCTATTTCACAACAACCACTCCTTCCCCCAAGCCAAACAGCAAACTGCAAAATACAATTTCAAATGAGGTTGACCCAATCCTCAGCTTTCCTTTGCATCTTGTAACACCTTATATTTAACTAATGCTTTCCCCCCTTGCCATACTAATATAGATACAGTATATCCTTTTGCCATTGTTTAAAGGGTGCATCAGTTGTCAAATCAGGTATTGTCTGAAACAAAAACAACTTTCTAGGCAAGAAATTCATTTTTGTCAGAGAAAGTCTGCCCAACAATGACAATTGTAATTTCTCCCATCTTAACAAGACATGTTAAGACATTTTAAAATTCATCCCATGTCTCAACATAATTAATCAAAACAACATCCACTTCCTTTCTCCTGAACTCAAGCTTTGAGTGTCTGGAAATCCATAAATTTGAAAACGTTGCACTAATTTTGAACTCTAAGTTTAAATCAAAACCAGCTTCTACTGTCTACAATGACTCAATACTAATTAAAATTGCTGAATTCATGTTCACTCCTACATAGATATCGCAATTCCATATTATGTCATTTACATAATGGATGGTTTTTACTCCATTTCACAGAAGTAAATTTGTCTTTGGGATCCTTTAAAGCCAAAATGATTCTTCTAAAGATACCTCTAAAAGTTTGAATTAATATTGGCAAATCTGCAAAATGTTATGGAGATTTAGTTCAGTCAAAGAATAAACAACTTTGAAGTTGGTTGTTCCTTTCTTTTTCAAGAATAACAATTTTTATGAATTATTTGTCCATCAGGAATGCTAAGGGATTAATCCGCCAGTCCATCAGCAGATGTGGGGTGATTTATTTTTATTTATTTTTTTGCTGTTGCCAAGTAGTTGCTAAAATTGAACTAATTCATCTGTGTATGAGCAATTTAAATTCCAAGGTGTTCTGCACATCAAATATAGTGAGGAACAATTTAATAAAGGTAGGAGGATATAGAAAAATATACATATAAAGAATGTATAGGGTCTCCTGCTTGAGCAGAGAGTTGAACTAGAAGACCTCCAAAGTCCCTTCCAATGTTGTTATTCTGTGTTATTTCTTCTATGTTCTAATTGGAATGGAATGGAATGGAATGGAATGGAATGGAATGGAATGGAATGGAATAGAATAGAATAGAATAGAATAGAATAGAATAGAATAGAATTCTTTATTGGCCAAGTGTGCTTGGACACACAAGGAATTTGTCTTGGTGCATACACTCACAGTGTACATAAAAGAAAAGATATATTTGTCAAGAATCATAAGGTACAACACTTAATGATAGTCATAGGGTACAAATAAGCAATCAAATCATATTAGGAAACAGTCAATATAAATTGTAAGGATACCAGCAACAAGGTTACAGTTATGCAGTCATAAATGGGAGGAGATGGGTGATAGGAACGATGAGAAGATTAATAGTAGTGCAGATTTAGTAAATAGTTTGACAGTGTTGTGGGAATTAGTTGTTTAGCAGAGTGATGGCATTCGGGGAAAAAACTGTCCTTGTGTCTAGTTGTTATGGTGTGCAATGCTCTATAATGTCATTTTGACAGTAGAAGTTGAAACAATTTATGTCCAGGATGTGAAGGGTCTGTAAATATTTTCACAGTCCTCTTTTTGACTCATGCAGTATACAGGTCCTCAATGGAAGGCAGGTTGGTAGCAATTGGGTTTTTTTTGGGGGGGGGGCTGTTCTAGTTATCCGTTGAAGTCTGTGTCTGTCTTGTTGGGTTGCAAAACCAAACCAGACAGGTATAGAGGTGCAGATGACAGACTCAATACTTCGTCTGTAGAACTGTATCAGCAGCTCCTTGGGCAGTTTGAGCTTTCTAAGTCGGCACAGAAAGAACATTATTTGTTGTGCTTTTTTGATGACGTTTTTGATGTTAGGTGTCGATTTTAAGTCTTGAGATATGATAGAACCTAGAAGCTTGAAGGTCTCTACTGTTGATACTGTGTTGTCTAATATTGTAAGAGGTGGTAGTATAGGAGAGTTACTCCTAAAATCTACAATATAGATATTGCTATCTGCTATTTGCAAATGTGTCCTATTCTGAAGTTCCTCCGTTTGTTTTGTTTTTTTTTCTATTCACCATATATAATCAGAATTACCAGTCAGAAAAATATCATTTTCTAAATTGGTGTCAAAAGAAACAAAACAAACATCCAAGAACCAGAACATATCTTGAATCACTGAAATGGAAAATTATGTCTGTTAAAATTTAGGTGCCTAATGAAATCCAAAGCAAATTATTAAGCAAACAAATTTTATGATGATTTACTAGTTCTTGCAATCCAAACTACCCTAAATCAAATAGATTCACCAATACTGTATAACAGCATTTTTTAAAAAAATAATAATAAAATAAGCCATTTAGCTTTTAGTGAGTGTACTGCAATATTCAGTGCTTCTGGTTCTGTTTATGCACGTTTGTGCTTTCTCTGTGTATCATAATGTGGGCATCTTTATCATACTGTGGGCATCTGTATCATAATGTTACATCTTTGCCTAGCCTATTTCAAAGATAGTTTGGTTCCGTTTTGCTAACTTGTGTTAAATAAGGAAACATAAGAAATGCTATCTACAACATAGCAACAGTTGCTAGCAAATAACAGACAGAAGAAGGTAATTATGTATTGATTATTATTTGATGTGATTTATTTTTCTTGATTAATATGGTATGCCAACTGCAGTTAACTCAGGGTTCATCCTGTTTGAATACGGAACATAAACTAATAGAATTGGAAGGGGTCTTCTTGAACAGGAGACACTTCTTGAACAGGAGACTCTATATCATTTCAGACAAACGGTTGTCCACTCTCTTTTTGAAAGCCTTCAGTATTGGAGCACAGGTTTTCAAAAAGATTTGAATTCCAGTAATAGAACTAAGACAATATGCAACAATAAAACATAATCAATTGCCTCTCGATCTAAAAAGAATCCAATAACAATAACATCTGCCTTTGCAAGAGGAACAAAACATACCCTATGTTTACCCTAGGGATTATTGACTACTTTCTCACGGGCATTCCTCTTGTGGCTGGATGCCACTCTTTTTTAAAGAAAATAATAATAATCTTCCCAAGGGTTACAATAGCATGGTCAGAGGCACGCTCTGTATGGAGGATGCTAGAGACAGGAGGACAAGTTTCAAGTTTGGTCTTAGTAAGTAGGTTATGAATTTTTGGATCCTCCGTTTCTAGGGATCAATCAACTTTAGTTCTTGATGGAGTCACGCTACTTCAGATGGAACGTGTAATTTGGTAGTCCTTCTGCAACTATACCGAGAAAGCCTTTCCTTAAATCCATCTTGTATGCCAATTATACCTTTTCCCTGGATTGACAGGTCCTACTTAAGGTCACCCATGCCTTAGCTATTCAGAATTAGATTGTTCAGTTTGGTCTAAATATGACTGCCCTTGAAGGTCACTTGGGAAGTAGTGCAGAATATGGTGGCATGAATAATTACTGCTACCACCAAATGTCATTGGTTCTCACCCACCTTCTGGCTGAAATCCAGCATATTGTTGTCATCTCTTAAGTTCTCATGCCTCATGGCCCAGTTTTCTGCAGGATCACATTAGTAGAATGAGCATGCTCTATATTATGTCATCTTGTAGGATCTCAGGCTTTTGATGGCCACTCCTGCTCTTCTAAATAGTCTCACACTCCTCAAAAGTATAATCTAAGATATAGTTCTTTCAGCAGCCCCTGGAATGTTTAATTCTGTCCTGATTGTATGTAATTTATTCTCAGTTCTCTATGACATTTCCACCCTAATATAATAAGAGTGTACTGTATTTTCTGTTTTTGCTATTGTTTTTAGCATAGATTGCCTAGAGTTACTTGGGCAATCGAGGTGGCTTATAAACGGAATCAATCAGTCAATACTTGGAGGGGGAAAAAGGCTGAAAAAGTAAGTTCTTTCTGCAGCTTTTCCCCCATTGGTTTTGATGCTAAATGTGTAGGTTTACAATGTTAATCATAAGATTTTTATGGTAACGATTATGTAGCAATATTTCTGTCTTTCCAGATACAGTTATCTGCCCTAATGTGCTTTAATTGGAATAAAATACTAGCTATGATATAAATCATAACTCTGCATTTAATGTAGTTATCCAGGAGTATAGAAATGATTGAGAAGTGTGAACATTAGCATTTTATAAGTATTTAAACAAGACAACTGGAAAAATCAGCATCCAGTGAAACATGGAAAAGTGCCATAACTGTGAACTCTCTGCCAAGTTCTCTTGTTTATGTCACTTTGTAGTGAGGCACTGTAGATTTTCACCAATTTATTAGCTATTTGAAGCCAAATTTTCTGCTGGTGGAATCCCGTTAATTTCAACAGAGCTCTGCCAGTGGAGAACTTATTTTTAGCCTCTAATAAAATTATTATGAAGGTGGGTTTTAAAAAAAAAATCTGCTGTTTGCATAAGTTCAGCACTGGCTGTTATGCTTGCAAAAGAGATTACATTTCTATAATATCGTAAATATTAAAATCAAGGATATATAACAGCAATTTGAGCAAATAGGTAACCATATTGAAGTTCATAACATAGTTGCAGCTATGCCATAATGCATAGGGTGCTATTCTTTAAGAAAATGCCATACAATTAATAGCTTTCCGATAATTCCAGCTTTGAAGGGAACACAGCTTTCAGGATTTTGAATAAAATGTGTTGGTGGGACCAGCTCTATTGTCAGATTATTATCTAATGCCACCAGGTAGTAGCTTATACAGGTAATCAAAAGGCAGCATATTCTTTCATTTATAATTCCTGCATTTTTTTACTAATAAAGAGCGGGGTATTGATTGTCTGATTTTATGCCTCAAGTCAAAGAAGTGGGCTAGCTTTAATATTGTACAATGTGCATCTTGATGGACGGATGAGAGCCATCCATCAGATAGCAAAATGCCATTAATACCTCCAGTCCCAGGCTTCCATGGCATAACAGCATGAATATCAGCATGGAGAAACAAAAATGTCCATAATAGCATGTTGTGGATTCATCAATGTCCACAACAAGCTATGGTGGTGAAAAAACGATGGCATGTGGATAGAGACATCCCATAGGTATGTAAGTCATGATAATTACATCATGACTTACCATTATGCTGTAAATCCATGACCATCACAGATTATGTTAGTGTATAAATTATGCAATTTATGTAATTTGTTGATGTAAATTGCATGATTCGCGGAATTTGTCAATTGATCGCATGGCATTCTGATACTTGCCCACATTGCTTTCTTATTGTTCACATTCAATCAGAATAGAGCTGGAAGGTCTTCTAGTCCAACACCCTGTTCAGACAGAAGACCCTATACCAGGGGTGTCAAATTCAAGGTCTGTGGGATGAATCCAGCCCACAGGGTGCTTAGATCTGGCTCACGGGGCCACCCTGGAAACAGCGAAGGACCGGCCGGCAGTGTCTTTGCCAGTGAAAATGGAGGTCGGAAGGGCCATGTGTGGCCCTCCCGAACTCCATTTTTGGCTGTGACAGCCTCCTGCAACCCTCTGCCAGTGAAAACAAAGCTCAAAAGGGTTGTGTGTGGCCTTCCCGAACTCCATTTTAGCTGGCAGAGCACTTGGGCTACCACAGGCGCTCTGACACGAGCGATGTCAAGCTGGCCATGCCCACCCGCCCCCCTGAAGTCAAACACAAACCTGATTCAGCCCTCAATGAAATCAAGTTTGACACCCCTGCCCTATACCAAATACCATGATTTCCTGAAAATAAGATCCTGTCTTATATTTTTTTGAACCCCGAAATAAGCGCTTGGCCTTATTTTGGGGGATGTCTTATTATTTTGGAGTGCGTGGAACAAGAGGGAGCTCCTTTTGCCATCTTACTGATTTCCAGCTCTGTCTCCCTAACCAAAGGAAATGGCGGGGACCGGCTGCACATGCGGTTAAATATTTTTGGGGAGGGCTTATTTTTGGGGGGGGCTTATTTTAGTACATGCACTCAAAAGCCCGATTGGCCTTATTATCAGGGGATGTCTTCTTTTAGGGAAAACAGGATATATATATATATATATATATATATATATATATATATATATGTATGTATGTATGCAAAAAATTAAAATCTCGGGTGTTTTCCCGCATCATAGTAACTAAGTTAGTTAAAAATGTTTAAAATTCCGGTTAAAATCCGGTTAAGGAATTTTAGAAGATTTTAAGCTGAGATTTTAACCGGAATTTTAAACATTTTTAACTAACTTAATTACTATGACGTGGGAAAACACACGAGATGTTAATTTTTTGCACATACACACCCGCGAAAACCTGAGAAAACATATATATATATATATATATATATATATATATATATATATATATATATATATATATTTATTTATGTTCAATGGATTCAAGTATACTGGTATTGGGTAATCCATTTGAGTATTCCTATTTAAAATGGATCTTTCATGTGGTTAATAAACTGATGGGTTTTCAATAATGGGTCAAGTTGGAAAACTACCTTCTACACAGTTCTACACAATTTAAGACCCGAGCTGTCTGAAATCTACATAATTTAATTAAATTGCTTTAGACAACTTCCACTGTCTTTAGGCAGCTTTCATTGATCCCATTGGTAGTGTCTTGTCAACCTTGTAAGATGGACCAGGCTAAAAAATCAATGGCATATAGATCTGGACTACTTTTATTGTAAAAGCCATGGTAACAGAATCGTGAAAGTCTGAATGTACTTCCTTCCTCACTTTTTCACATGAATTAGAGTGGGACCTGTCTGAGGTATTTTCTCAAATTATTTATTGGAATGGACTTCAGCTATGCTCGTCTGACCATTGCCTTGGTAACAGATCTTCCCATTATCCTTCAGGGCTATTCCTTATGCCTTCAATAGATCTGAAGTGAGGCAGATGGAAACATGGATTACTCTCTTGATAGAATTATCTTATAGGGAAACATACTGGCACCTATACGGATGTCCTAGGAAGAAAATAAATGTTCTAACAACTTTTATAAATTACAAGACTTTGTGTTAGATATTGACAGCTGGACAACAGAAATAGATTCTCCAGGCCTTTATTATCATCAAGAGTTTAGTTCTTCAACATTGGAGAGACTAATGTATGGTCCCAATTACCCAGTGGGCTGAATATCTGATGTTATTTGTGTCCTGTGAACAAGTTACCTATAGACATAGGTACATTACAGTGGAATATGTTTTATATTAAATTGAACATGTTATGTTGAAAATTTCACACACATACCTCAATTTCCCCACACACTATCAGATAAGTTATCTATGCCTGAGAAGCCTTGTATTTATAATTTATCTTTTTGTAATTTAATTGTTTTTCCCTTTTTTGTATATTTTTTTCTTTATACGGAAGGAAGGAAGGAAGGAAGGAAGGAAGGAAGGAAGGAAGGAAGGAAGGAAGGAAGGAAGGAAG
>WNWU01000048.1:3844973-3855091 GCA_012654045.1 Ptyas mucosa
AAGGAAGGAAGGAAGGAAGGAAGGAAGGAAGGAAGGAAGGAAGGAAGACATTTTGTTATGTTATTTTATGATTCTTATGTTGAACGTAAAAATATTTTAAAAGGATTATTTAGATAATATCCCATCTGGATTCAAATGACTTGACAAAGTTGTCAATATACCTACAAAATCCTGGCAGTATATATAATTACGTATTATCTTAATTTGTAGTTTATTTTCTCAATATACTATAGGAGCATAAATGTATGCTAGATAAACATAACAGAAAAATTTATTGATGGAATCATAGGTGTGTTCCTATCAAATTAATTTTTAAAAGTTTATATTTATGTGGATACTACATTAAGGCAGGAAAAAATGCAAATATATTAAGGGACTAAAATCTTTAATAAATTTCAGTTTCAGAATGCACAATGTGAAAAAAATAATGACTGGATTTTTTTCCTAATCAATTTCTATAATTCATACTTTAGGTACTAATAAACAAGTGTACTAGAGTTTGTCCACAAGTTAACTCAGCAGCTGGAGCAAGATATCCCTTTTCATTCAAAAAAGGCCCAGACTTAGTTCTGTTAGCCATTAGAGAATTATCTCATTATTGAAAAGCTTATATGTCTTTTTCTTTGTGAACCAGACATGACTGGTTAAGGATATACAATTCATATATCATAGTGGTTCTAACTGACAGCTGATTGTCTGCAGATAGAAAAGCTGCTAATAACCTGGGGCAAAAATCAAAACTGCAATTATATAGGTCAGAAGAATACCAGATAGCTTTTCAGAGGCAGTGGCCTTGCTCATATATACTGTAATTCTGTGCCATTAACTGTAGCTTAACATACTACAGAATGAAGAATGAAAATAAGGTATTCATTTTCTAGGAAAGGATCATGGGTTATTCAAATATTTCATGAAATATTGATTTTGGCTTATTTAGACTAAGTAAGACATAATCGTACTTAATATAGCAATAGCACTTATATACTGCTTTACAGTTGCTTTACAGCCCCCTCTAAGTGGATTACAGGGTCAGCATATTGCCCCCAACAATTTTTGGTTCCCATCAGTAGTGAGTTTCAATTTCGGTCACTACCGGTTTGCTCGCAGGTGCACACGCAGTCACAGGTGCGTGCAATGCTTCTGCGCATGGGCAGAGATGTCTGGGTGGGTGGATGGAGCCTGCCGCCACTGCTGCTATTGGTTCGCCTGATCCGGGGCAAACCGGTACCCCGGTTTTCCCCAAAATAAGACATCCCCTGATAATAAGCCCAATCGGGCTTTTCAGTGCATGTCAATAAGGCCAAGCGCTTATTTCAGGGTTAAAAAAAATATAAGACAGGGTCTTATTTTTGGGGAAACATGGGTAGCAACCCACCACTGGTTCTCATTTACCCAACTCGGAAGGATGGAAGGCTGAGTCAACCTTGAGCCTGGTGAGATTTGAACTGCCAAATTGCAGGCAGCTGCCAGTCAGCAGAAGAAGCCTGCAGTACTGCACTTTAACCACTGCACCACCTATTTCAATTCGCTTTTGTTTGGGAAGAGATGCCCATTTGTGCGTTGCGTATTATATGTACTGCATACAGAAGGATTTTTTCCTTAGAATTAGATATTAATGTGGTCTCTGTGTTGAAAAGTATGTAATGCAAGATTTGAATTTCAGATGGTTTTGCCTCTGTATTGCTGTATTGCTACATTTCTGGGTTTTCATATTACAGTACCAATTGTATTAAAACATCTATTTTAATGACAGAATCTAGGCCATCTGCTTTACAGTTTTTCAAGACAGATCCCCAGAAAGTAAGCTATGCAAATTTTAGCATCTGTCTTCTTGGATATTAATATTTACTTCTACAGTAGAGGTGTCACTCATGTCATCACGGGAACGTCACATGATGTATTTGGACTTTCCCCCCTTTCACTAAAATAGGGGGGGCGTGGCCAGTGTATGATGCATCCAGCCTATGGGCTGGGAGTTTGACAGTCCTGTTCTAGACAAACTTTCAGCTGGTGTAGTCAAAACCTGACTATAGACCTTTTGTGATTCTTAGTGCTATGATTAACAAAATCAAAATAAATGTGTCAAAGAAGTAATGGAAATAAGCCACCCAAAGTCATTTCTATGAGAGAAGGGTGGTAAACAAATTTAATAAATAAATAAACAGAGAAAAAACGATGTTAATACAAAGTTACATGAAAGTTGCATGTGCAACACCTTATTATTAAGGACAGCATCTTAATTGGTGATGCCTATCAGCTGCCACCTCACACTTGTGTTTCATAACCATTTAGCATCAGCTGCCATGAACTCTAGAGGGCTGAATGGGAGGGGGGAAAGTGTCAGGGAAACAAAACTTCACTGTATTTCTCCAAGATGGGCTTCAAGGACAATCAGTTGGGAGTATAAAGCAGCTGCATACCAAACCTATGCCTTGAAGCAACAGTTCTAAAAACTTCTTGCTTGAATTTGATTGGACATAGGACCCAGTGATGGGAGGAAACTAAAAAGTTAGACTTGGGGATTTTGACACACAATTTTCAGTTCTGGCTATGCATTACTGTAATTTACTTGACTTTTAGTAAACTATACCTTTCTCAATAAATGGAGGTAAGGATCTTTCTTAATTAGCGGTTCAAGCTGAGGCAGGTCTGACAGTGCCACTCCATTGGCATCCGTATTAAATTTAAACTAAGGATTCAACTTCTGATGAATTCGACATTGCCACCTGACAAAGGTAGCCCTGTGGTATCTTCTTGTAAACATAAATTTCTGTAGGGAGGAGACCTGTACATGATCTAGAACACTGTCAATTTCAGCAGAGGTTCCTGTTACAGATGTGGATGCTGTTAGATTGATACACTGCATACACAATGCCAAGGGCAAAGTACACAAAATGTTACATGCACTCATGTTTAAAAGTAATTAGGTAAGATCTCATTCTGTATCCACATCTTGTCTTTGAGATCCAGAATTCCTTTTAATTAGCACAATAGTAAATGAAATATGCAATTGTCTTTCCTTTTTGACCTTATCTAAGCCATTTCAGTCTGAAACACATTACCTTCAATATAAACATATGGCTTGTATGATCTTGAAGATCTTCATTTCCCCTAGTTCTTCTTTCTCTTTATGTGGAAATATGTAGTTTAAGGAGGATTTCTTGAGATGTTTAATCTGTTTGTAGTAGAACTACAGGTAATCCCCAGGTTATGAGAGTTCCATTAGTGAATGTTCAAAGTTACGTGATAAGCGCCCCTAGTGTTTATGAAAAAGTCCTGTAACTACTAAAGTTGCTGCACCATGGAAGTTGTTCACTCTTACGAACAACCGCAGAGGCTCTGCAACACTTGTCCTGCCTATTCCTATCTGCTCCACACTTTGCCGGCCAAAACAGAGGTTCAGAGGGGCAGGCCCGCCCCTCCGAACCTTCAATTTGGCCAGCAAAGTGCCAGGTGATGTCTGCGCACACCAAAATGGATCTGTGGAGGGACATGCACGGTTGAGAGGTTGGAGAGGAGACAGCTTGTTAGATCTTCGCACAGTAAGTGATCTGGCACGGCAGGTTGGGGGGGGGAGCAATTTTGGGGAGTATGAGGTATTACAGTGAGTCAGAGATGCCCTGGGTGGTCTTAAGTAGGTGGCTTGTTCCATCACTAGGCCCTCCCATGGCCTTCCCCACCCTGAAATACCTCATGTGCACTTAACGAAATGTGCATTCAATTAGCAAATGTGTGGGCGAAAGAAGGGAGTGATCGTGTTCAAGGTACGAGATTCACTCCCACGAATCCTTGGGTTACAAATGGAATGGGCAGGCTCCATTACATTCATAACTCAAGGATTAATTAAAGAAGTAAAACTTCTGGCTATAGAATATCAAAAATGTTCAGCTGTTTGGTCGCCTTAAGTGTTTTCAAGATCCCAGAACTGCTTCTATGCCCCTTTTTGCCCCTAAGCTAAAGCAGAGCAAATTGTTTTTAAGAATGATCTTCTTTCTTTACTCTGATAAATAATTTCTGAAGGCTAAGCTAATGTAGTGATGGGAAATAGGGAGCCTTACAATCTCCTTGCTGACTTATCTCAAATTTTTATTATGAAGGAAAGGAAAAGTTGAAGAGAATTTGTGTTTTCTAGTTGTCTTTCTGATGGCTTCATATCTTTATCCATAATAATGCTTGAACAACAGTACTCAGTTGAAGTGAGAGTCAAATCATGTATATTTTAGAGCTTTGTACTAGTTAGTTCTGATGAATTTAGGCACAGAGAACTTACAGCTCTAACAGCTGCTGCTGCTTCTGGAAGCTGCTTACCCATCCTTTGTAAGCAACACTCAAGGAACATGCTTTACCTCCAAAAACAACAACAACCTCTCCTCTTTCTCCATAAAGAATACTGACAAATCTTTCAATATATTAGACAATAATAGCCAGCCTTTTGAAATAAGATTTTAAAAAAATAAAAACTTCCTAAGGTTAGCCTTTATGGAAGCAAGATATGTTTTTTTTTAAAGTGGAAGAAAACAGCGCTGAATTCCTAAAATTTACTGTAGGTATATATGTAGATGAGTAGTGGGTTCCATTTACCTTCACTACCGGTTCGGAATTGTGAGCACACACATGCGCAGAATGTCTGTGATAATGTCCAGGCAGGTGGGCAGAGCCTCCCGCCACCGCTACTACCAGTTTGCCCAAAGCGGGGCGAAATGGTAGAAACCCACCACTAATGTAGATGTTAGTCCTAAGATAAAATTTATTGACGTAATGCTAGGAAACACAATAAATTAAACTATAAACCAATCTTTTGAATAATATGTTCATATCTTCTGGTGAGAAGGACAGCATACAAGTTTAATAAATAAAATAAATATTCAGCAACAATTGCATTTAATTTCTTGAATGTATGTTATTCAGAAAGAGGCTGTTAAGGTGTTGGATAAGAATGAATTATTTCCCCATGCTGTCTATTTTGCCACTATCACACTCTGTTGACTTCTTCTCCAGATATCAAAGCTTAATCACATTAATCTCTGCACCTAAAAGGCCTGGAAAATGCAAAAGCTAATGCAGCAGAACAGAAGCCATAAGGAGCTTGGGCTTCCTGGGTTTTTTTTTTATAGTAGCTGTAGCATAATGGTCCAAAAAATTACCAACCAGTATCACTCCTCTGCCCTTTCTACAAGGGACTGGAACAGATGATTCTTAACTGTATTTCAAATTTTATTGATGAAAATATCATAAGGGAGCAAGCAGGTTTTAAATCGGGGAGGTCATGTTGCGGTCAAATTCTAAACTTTATACAATATATTCATGATGGTTTTGAAAGAAAGTTAATTACTACAGCAGCTTTCATTGTCTTAACTGCAGCATATGATATTGTTAACCATAGGATATTGTTACGTAAATTAAACAATATACTGGAGCAGTGGTGAAATCCTCTGAGTCCTCTGCCACCAGTTCGCTGCCTGCACATGAGCAGTGCACACCAAATGCACACTTCACACGCATGGGCACCACAGACGCTACAACGCAGCGCTGAAAAAGGAGGCTTAAGAAGTTAACTAGAACAGTGAGGGGGGAAACAACTGTGCCGCGCAATTTAGATTCGCTAGAAAACAGGATTTCCTGCTTTCTAGCGAATATAAATCGCGTGGCACAGCTGATCATTGGAAATACTAGTTCAGACGAACCGGTAGCATTTTTTTACTACTGGTTTGCCTGAACCAGTATCTTTTATTACTATCAGTTTGTCTGAACCGGTGCGAACCGATAGCATTTCACCCTGTACTGGTATTAATAAGCTTGACAGAGTCATTGGTATCTCCTCCAGAGATCTAGGACAATTCTCCTCAGCCACCAAACTGCCACCACCACCTCGTCACTGCTGATGACAAAAGATGGCCTAATGGGCAGTCATTGTTCTGAGCTGGACGCTTCAGTGGGAAGTGCCTTTGAGCAATGGCTGTCGGGAGCAAGTCATCCTGTCACCATCCCTGCTTGCCCCCCTCCCTGCCGGGCAGCCATCAGTATCAAGCATAACAAGTTAAAGGAGAGGTGCTTCTCCCCAACCCTGGGTATGATTGATAGCTTGCCAGTTCAGATATGGATAAAAGACCCCAAGCTCAGAATGGTGTGTGTGACTATATATACAGAACAATGACTTCTGCTTAGCCTGCCTTTCACAGAGGGGCACTGGAAAGTGAGGAGAGGAAATCTTTAAAGAAAGAGTGTGGGCTGGCAAGAACTTTTGCCCCCCTTAAGCCAGGCTGGCTTTGGAAACCAGAGCAGAAGACCAGGCTTGTGTTGAGTTGTCCCCAGAATGAAGTGTCCTAGAGAGAAGTGTCCCATGGCAAAGTGGCCGTGGTGAGTTGTCCCATTCTGCCCTCCAGAACTGAAGATCATATGTGATGCTGAATGGTAGGAACAGTAGATGGAGAATGCAGAAGTATTGGCTGCCACAAGGAAGTGTATTGTCTCCAACATTGTATAACATACAGTATGTACAAATGATCAACCAGTCCCTAACAACACATATCTATTCATCTCTATGAATGATGTAGTAGTGGCCACACAGGGACCAACTTTTTATGAGGTAGCTGGGAAACGTATGGTAGCACTTGAAGAATTAGGATGATATTACACTAGCAACCATTTAAAGCTCAACCCAAACAAGATTGTATTTTGTGCTTTCCACTTCTGAAATTGAGACACAATGCAAGGGTTGGATATTATGTGGCAAGGGAAACGACTACAGCACTGTCCAACCCTGAGATATCTCGGCGTGACACTCAGCAGGATGCTCTCTTTGAAACAGCATTTCCTGAACATTAAGGTTAAAGTCAGCTCAACAAACAATATCATCAGGACATTGAAAAACTATACATGGAGAGCTCAACCATCTACATTATGCACATCAGATTTAGCTTTGAGCATCTCTACAGCAGATATGCATATGCAGTGTAGGTCACATCTGCACACATGAAACAAGTTGATATCACCATCAATGAAGCAGTACATTTTGTGACAAGATATCTCAAGCCTATACCAATTGAGAAAATATATCTGCTCACTGGCTTTGCCCCATCTAACATCAGGAGAGAGGTAGCAGCAGATGCCAAGAAAACTAAGCAAGAGAATGATCCTTGACATCCTCTGAACAGACATGTGCCCCAAGCCTCCAGATCTAGCAAAAGCTTCTTGAAGGTACGCGAGAACACAAGAACAAAATTGAATTAAAAGATGAAGGAAGGAGACTATCAAACAAGGAATAACATTAAAGGAGGATATAGTTGAAGGATCTGACCTCCCATATACTACTTGGAAGATTCTGAATAAATTTATTTATTTATTTAATCATATTTATATACCGCCCTTCTCCCGAAGGACTCGGGGTGGCTCACAAAGATAAAAACCACAGAACAATAAGTTAATAGTTAATTCAAGTTAATTAAAATAATCCAATTAAAACCCTTAAAAAACTAAAAACTCTCAGCAGATCAGACGATTTGTTGGAAGAGCCATGTCTTCAGGTCCTTGCGGAAGGAACAGAGGTCAGGTTGCAGTCTGGAGCCCGGTGGGTAACCCATTCCAGAGGGTCGGTGCACCCACAGAGAATGCCTCATCCTGGGTGCCATCATCCGACATTCCCTGGCTGATGGCACCCGGAGGAGGGCAGCCCTGTGCGAGCACACTGGATGGTGGGAGGCCAGCAGAAGGTGCTCCTGCAAGTACCCCGAGCCCATGCCATGAAGGGCTTTATAGGTAAGTACCAGCACCTTGAAGCGGATCCGGAGGACCACTGGTAACCAGTGCAGCTTGCACAGGAGAGGTGTAACATGGGAGTAACGGGAAGCTCCCGTAACAACCCGCATGGCCGCATTCTGGACCAGTTGGAACCTCAGGGTGCACCCCAAAGGCAGCCCCATGTAGAGGGCATTGCATTGAGAGTTGGACTAGCTAAGTGTACAACCAATATGCTCAAGTGGAGGTTCTTGGCGGATAACAACAAGCTGTGTGAATGTGGAGAGATGCAGACTGTGGTCCATCTGCTGGTATGTCTGCTACTACTAGAAGCATATACTGATAATGACTCAGTTTTGACAAAGCCAAGAAGGTGGCTTCATTCTGGCAGTCTAAAGTTTGATCTAAACACAGAAGAAGAAGAAAGTAGCATGATCATACCAGAGCTATCCTAAAATGCATCAAAGTGTGCAAGCACAACAATTGTTACAATCGTTACACACACACTCACATTGAAACACGTATCTCAGTGACCCACACTGTATTGGATGAATGTATTTTTCTAGCCTAACAATACCATTGAAGAAGCTATATAAAATACAGATATTAAATTCTTTAAAAATATTGGCTAAAATGCAATATTCAAGCAATGTAAGTTCCATCTAATGAGTTACTTTTTGAAGGGAAAATATAACAGAAAGATCAGACAAAAGGTTTATGTAATGTAGTAACCTGGTGTCCTTAGCATCTAAGAAGATACAGATGGGAAAATTACAAGTAGGAGTGAAAACAATAGGTCTTTCCTGCCCTTGTATCTCAGCAAATCATAAACAGAATTCTATTTCATTCTTTATGTCATACTCCATTTAGAATTATATTAATTTATTTAATCAATTATTATAGCCTAGCTATTTACCATTTAAGAAACCAACAGTTATCATATCAGTCACCTGTTTTAATTTTTCTAGTGCTTTAAAACTTTTTATTCTGATAGTGTAGAAATTTTCTCTGGAATTTAGGAGCCTTTATCACTCCAGGGGTATATCTTGAGCTGTTATTAGACTTGAAAAATGTTCAGGGTTAACAATCAGACTTTTGTCTGCTTGCAAATTAGTTGCACAGATTATTTTGTCAATGCAGGATGCCCTTTGATCTTTTGCAGTAAAAAACAGACTGTTTAACTTTGCAAAGGTGTCAAGAGAAATTACTCACAGAGCCTATTGTATAATATATCTATTCATTGAACATCTGTCTTCAAGGTGATTTTATAGAATATTTTCATAGTATTTAGAACTGAGGAGAGAAGCTATTACGTTGAATTTTGTTGGTTAAGGTCAGAAAGAAAGGTTGAAAGAATCCTTTAAAAAATACATTGCAATTTAATACAAAGATGGATTGCAATTCTATTTCTCTGAGTTATTTTCATTCTCTTCAAAGATCTTCTCTCGTGAACAAAAAGAGACTGAATTGGATTTATAGGAATATATAAAATCCCAACTGAGTATTATGATTAATAGAGCAACTGAAAACTTTACAAAAAAATTGCAAAGCAGTTTCTTCTCTTTGGGGATATTTTCAGGGTAAACATTTGTACTATTTATAAGCAATACTTCAATACCATCTACGCATTTAGTTTACAATGAGCTAAAAGAAATACAGGAGAAAACATCACATATGCATACAACTAAGCTGTGTATTACAAAGTTTTATTTCTTTCATTTTTAAAAGGTTGTTCTATAATTCATCCCCTACCGAGAACAGGACAATAGATGAAGGATGATAAGAACTGTAGATATTCTTTGCTTTTCACCCATAGTATCCATGATTCTGATGTACATACTTTAAGTCTGAATGGAATATTTTCCTTTAAAAAACGTAAAGGGATAACATTGCATTGGGAAATCGTCCAAAGCAAGGAGTTGTGTTATAAACTTATGCCACAACTGATATCTCCCCTTATGATTCTTCCTAGCAAATCTTAAATCCTTCCTTGGCAGGATTTTTAAAATCAAATGAATACCAAAAAGCAAGGTTCGTTCAATAATTAAAACACTATGTGACATTGACTCAAAAAGAAATGTCCGTTCGCTAGTGAAATATTTCCTAATAGAAGGCTTGAACCCCATAGAATAATATCTAGCTACCCATGTCTGATGAATCAGACATTCATCATTTCATGAAAGATGAAACAGATCACATGGTTTCTTAAGTTGAAAGATAAAAGAAATTCCCCAGTTCCGCAATGCCTGCCTGCCTACCTATCATATCTGTCTGTCCGTCTGTCCGTCTGTCCGTCCATCCATCCATCAATCCACCCACCCACCCACCCACCGATCTATCTATCTATCTATCTATCTATCTATCTATCTATCTATCTATCTATC
>WNWU01000048.1:3872582-3891100 GCA_012654045.1 Ptyas mucosa
TACATAACATACATAACATACATAACATACATAACATACATAACATAAAAATATGTATTGACTGATTTTTTTCTCTTATTCTCTTATAAGACAAGTAATAGAAAGTAGTTCACTACACACTATCCATTTTAACCAGGAGTGTCAAACTAGTGGCCATGGGCTGGGGGCATCATGCACAGGCCACGCCCACCCCAACTCCACAAAGGCAAAAAAGTCACGATAAGTCACAATATGTCACGTGACACAATCTACTTTGACACCCGTGATTTAAACTATAGAATGCGTTGCTATCGAATATATATGGAGAAGCATCGCTTTAGAAGGTTTAAAGCACCCTGTTATTAACATCTATTAACATCTGCTGCTTGCAATTACTGCAAGTTCTAATCCCACCAGGCTCAAGGTTGACTCAGCCTTCCATCCTTTCTAAGGTGGGTAAAATGAGGACCCAGATTGTGGGGGCAATAAGCTGACTTTGTATAAATATACAAAAGTATGAAGGCTATTGCTTAACGCACTGTAAGCCGCCCTGAGTCTCCGGAGAAGGGCGGCATATAAATCAAATAAAAAAAAAAAATAAAAAAAAAGAAATGGTTACTAAAATAACCCATGGAGGAAAGGCTGTAGGAAAAAATTTGAATTTGTTTAAATTCAGAAAGAAGTACATTTTCATTGAAGCACAAATTGATTTATTGGTAGCTACCAGAGGCAAAGACAAGCCTAAAGCATACATATTGTCTCCCTTTATATATTAAAATATACATTTCATCAGTACAGCAAACCATTTTATTTGGTTATGACAAAATGCAGTTAATGAGTCAAGGAGACGAGACAGTAGATGAATACAATGGCTTATTTGAGTTATACTAGGAGTCTTAGAATATGTTGTGGGAACAATTAATATTCTACTTTCACCTTATGGTTCTGTAGCATAGATCAAACAGAGCAGATGAACTGGAGGTGAAGGAGAAAGTTAACATAAACCAGACTGTTTCTTTTTTCCTGTTTGAAATGTTTAACTATACAGATACAAGAAGGATGTTGTTTATGTTAGAAGATTCTAGTATCAGTCGAAGGGAGCAGGTTTGGGGCCTTTTCAAGATTGTGGAATTTGGAGGCACTGGCACAGACCATGGTAAGATCATCCCACAATATGATCAGGTATTATACCCTAGCTATAAATATAATCGTATGATTTATATAAGTATTTTGTTATACATACATACGTACGTACGTATGTACGTACGTACATATGTATGTATTTATGTGTGTGTATGTGTGTGTGTGTGTTTGTGTGTGTGTATATATATATATATACACACACACACACACTCATTTATTAAGAATGTTTATTGTAACAGTAAAAACTAATATAAACTAAACTTAAAGAAAATAAAGAAAATAGAGGGATTAAAAAGGACAAGAAAAAAATAAAAAATATAGAGAAAAGTAAAAAAAAAGAAATTAAAATATATAAGCAAGTGGCCTGTTATAAACACAAGTATGAACTCTTCACTCTCTCTAAAGTTATAAACATTTATGTCTTCATCCCATATACCCTCTCTTATCTATAAACAAATCCATAAAACATATTTTTAGTCCTGGTATCAGCATAAAAGCCTTTAACCTTAAACAAACCAACTTTATATTCCTCTCTTTTACTTCTAACATTCTTAATTTTTAATTTGTTCAAATATTATTATAGGGTTTGCAAAGAATTCTTCAAGTTCTTCAAGGCTTTAAAAAGCCTTTTTTTAAAATATAATTCTTGTCTACTGGTACTCAAACTCACAGAAAACAGCTGATCTGCTTTCTTTTTGTGGGGTGCAGCCACCCAGAACACTTTTTTTCCTCTAAGACGCTGAGCTTATCGCTCGAAAGGTCGGCAGTTCAGCGGTTCAAATCCCTAGTGCCACATAACAGAGTGAGCTCCCGTTACTTGTCCCAGCTTTTGCCAACCTAGCTGTTTGAAAGCACGTAAAAAAAATGCAAGTAGAAAAATAGGGACCACCTTTGGTGGGAAGGTAACAGCGTTCCGTGCACCTTTGGCATTTAGTCATGCCAGCCACATGACCATGGAGAGCGCTGGCTCTTCGGCTTTGAAACTGAGATGAGCACTGCCCCCTAGTGTCGGGAACGACTAGCACATATACGAGGGGAACCTTTACCTTTATCTGGAGAGATTCCACAGTTTATATTGTTTTACTGTTTCCTAGTATGCTTTGATTGCTTATTAGCATCCTATGACTATCACTAAGTGTTCTTGATGAATATATTTTATTTTTTTTTGTTTATGTACAGTGAGAGCATATGCACCACAGACAAATTCCTTGTGTGTCCAATCACACTTGGCCAATAAAGAATTCTATCCTATTCTATTCTTGGTTCTTTGCCATGGTTGTTGGCTTCGCTTTTGCAGGGCTATCTTAGATTTGCCATATCTCCCCTGGAAGTCCCACTTTATGACTCCTTGTGAAATAGTTTGGACCAGGGATTTCCAATCTTGGCAACTTTAAGATTGAAAGTGCCTAAGGAATTCTGGGAGTAGATATCCACAAGTCTTAAAGTTGCCAAGTTTGGAGAGCCCTGGTTTGGGCAGTATGTAATCCATAAGTTTGCTTTGTTAAAGGCTCTTTTATACTGGTATTATTTTGGCAGAGACTCTGGTGATCAACATAGTTATTCATCCCAAATGAAAGGTACTTTGTTACATCTATCTCTAAGTGTTTTGATTCCTTATTGAAGTAAGGACTTTTCCCACAACCATATCTTGTTGAGATAACTGAGCTAATTTATTTTCTGTGAGACAGTGCATGTAGTGAGTGTGAGTGATATGGAAAAGGGAACCTACTTGTCTATCATAATGTCATTTTCTTCTTCAATCGTTTCTCATATTTAGTTCATTTATAGCTGAGCCGGTGTTTTTGTTTTTTTCTGGGAAGGAGTATTTCTTTATGAAGTTTATATACAGTAGCTTGCCCTGCCAATATTGGCAGGGGTGTGGATTTCTTCCTACAAGTGCTTTGATTAGGGTATTGTTTTCTGCTCAATTGTTTGTCTGGTGTTTTATCCTTTTCAGAGTTTGCATTAGTTGTATTAAAGTGGATTGAATGGTCCAGCACTTTTCAATAAAGTTGCATGAATGCCCATTTTGTTGAAAGATGGTTGTTTCCTTTGTGTGTGTGTGTGTGTGTGTGTGTGTGTGTGTGTTCTAGATTGCTGCAATGTGTTTGAGTGAGTATGAGTGTGAATCTGTTAGGTATGTGTCAGTGTTGGGATTCAAAAAATTTTGCTACCGGTTCTATGGGTGTGGCTTGGTGGGCATGGCATGGCATGGCGTGGCTTGGTGGGTATGGCAGGGGAAGGATACTGTAAAATCTCCATTCCTACCCTACTCCAGGGGAAGAATACTGTAAAATCTCCATTCCCTCTCCACGGGAAGGTTACTGCAAAATATCCATTTCCTTCCGATCAGCTGGGACTTGGGAGGCAGAGAATTGATGTGGGCGGGGCCAGTCAGAGGTGGTATTTACTGGTTCTCCAAACTACTCAAAATTTCCACTACTGGTTCTTCAGAACCTGCTGAATACCACCTCTGGTATTTGTGATATGAGTCTATAGGACTGCATGAATGCACATCTGCTAGATATGAGTGTATATCTATTAGGCACCAATTTATAAAGACATCCCTACCACACTCTTCCTTGTGAACTTCGTGGATGTACCTGGTTCATTGTTCTGTGACAACACCTGATCCAGATTAGAACCTTAACCTCATCCAGCATTATGTTGCTATGATACAAACGACTTAACAACAATTTAGTCTGGCAGGTTGTACCAACAAAAAATGATTAGTTCATGGTTCAGTGTGTTATGTGAACCCAGCAAATTGGATTGAATGAGTCACAATTCAATTAATTTTGGGTAAGTGTATTGTGCAGACACAGCTGCCTTCTTGACTGATTAAAAGGTTGCTTTTTTCCTACTCCATTTGGATGATTCAGCTAGATAGTTACTTAACGTTTATTGCCAAATTACCTGGAGGTAACATTGCCTAGGGATAATATAATGGAGCATCAGTAACTGAATGCCAGCATCCAATTTTTTGGCCCTGCTTGATGATAATGAATGATGTAGTTTAGGATTACCTGGACAGTCACATATTCCCATATGTGCTCTAATAGCTTTTATATATAGCATTTGGTTCTGTTTACCATAGAACATTATGAATATTTTTTTTAATTTTGACCCATCCTCTAGTACAGTGATGGCTAACCTTTTTGCCGTTGCATGCCAACAGCAGGGGGACCACGAGGGGGGGAGGGTGCGGGCGTGTGCCCACACCCATAATTCAATGCACCTAGCCCCCCGTGCATGCCCGTGGGACTCCCCTGCACTCCCCCTGCTTTTGGCACACGATGGCACAGTGGGTCTGGTAGGCCCGTTTTTCCCTCTCCCCAGGCTCCAGAGGCTTTCTGGGAGCCTGGGGAGGGCGAAAATGCCCTTCCCCATTACCCCGGAGGTTCTCCAGAGGCCAGAAATGGCCCATTTCCCAACTTCTGGTGGGCCCAGAAGGCCCAAAAATCAGCTGGCCAGCGTGCACATGCATGCTGGAGCTGAGCTAGGGCAATGCGCGTGTATCCACTGATATGGCGCCGCGTGCCACCTGTGGCACGTGTGCCATAGGTTCGCCATCATGGCTCTAGTAGAAAACAGCTGTAATAAATGAATACCTCCCATTTAGAAATTTCATATCCATGACTCAGTTCATGTTGATCGGGTTCATGTTAAATGATGGCATTTTATTGTACATCAATTACTCTAACACTCCTGACAAATTCAGTGACAAACCATAAACCATAGCATTTTCCAGAGAAATAAACCAAACAGAGGAGTTCTGTGAGCTTTAGAGATTTAAATACTAATTATCCATTTACTTGACTTTTCAAGTAAGTTTTGAAAATTAATTATGCAAGAGTCAATGGGCATAGAAGGTAAAACTGCTTTCGAGAAAATTACAGATTTTCATTACACAAAAATTAATGTTCTGCACAGTGCAGTCCTATGCATGTTTACCAAGAATGAAGCTGCACAATACTCAGCCTCTTCTCGATAAGTATGTTTGGAGTGTAGCCTAAAAGTATTTAAATTTAAATATCTGCCAGACAGGGAAATATTAATCCACTTCACACAATTTCCCTTGTCTTTGAATTACTAGATTTAGAAAAAAAAATTAGAAAACTAGAAAACTAGGGGGAAAAAAACCACTCTGGTTAGATCAGGGGTCTCTAACCTTGACTTTGCTGGCTGAGGAATTCTGGGAGTTGAAGTCCACAAGTCTTAAAGTTGCCAAGATTGGAGACCCCTGGTTTAGATAATCAAGAACAAAAGAAAGCTTGTCTTCTTGCCATGGAAGCCTGCCTCTTGACCTTTATATAAGGTATTTGTGAGAGGAAGCAAATTCTAAGAACAAAGCATCCTAAACAATCATCTCAATCATCAGGATTTCCAAGTTTACATTTGGGAGTAAATACTGGACTGAAGATGGCTCCATGAAAATGAAGAGTGGGCAAGTAAACAGGCCTCTCAATAGTCTGTAGAGATTCTCATTCATCCAGGTCATGGTTGTCCCGAAGATGCTTTTTCAGGAGGCAACTGGACTTTCTTGTTTTTTTCTTTTGAAGATGTTTCACTTATTTATTTATTGTTTTATTTATTGGTTCGATCTATATGCCGTCCTTCTCCGGAGATTCAGGGCGGCTTACAATGCATTAAGCAATAGCCTTCATACTTTTGTATATACCTGCTTAATAGGGCTTTTGGCTCCCCCTAAGCGGTGTTCTTTTTTATACAAAGTCAGCTTATTGCCCCCACAATCCGGGTCCCCATTTTACCTACCTCAGGATGGAAGGCTGAGTCAACCTTGAGCCTGGTGAGATTTGAACTCGCAGTAATTGCAGGCAGCTGGCAGCTAAGTGCTACTTAACAGCACTTTAGTCTGCTGCACCACCAAAGCTTCTTATCCAAGAAGCTTCTTCACTATCCCTACTATCCTGTCAGAGCCAAAGAAGCTTCTTGGATGAGAAGTGAAATGCCTTCAAAAGAAAAAAAACAAGAAAGTTCAGTTGTCTCCTGAAAAAGCACAGGCTCCTCAATAATTCCTCTCCAAGCAAGGAAATACTTAAGATCATTTGCAAATGCTATAGACCCAGGGAATACTACCCCCAGGCAGTGGCCCAGTACTGAGCCATGGCCTATTCACAACTGGGCCATGAGCCCATGCAAGCAGCAGGACACTTCCTCTCTCTTCTCCCCAGCCAGGCCAGCAAATCACAAAGATTGGGGACTGCTGCTATAGACAGTTGTTTCTTATGAGGAATCTGCAAAACAGTAGCTACCAGTGGGTTTAGAGTTTTAGTAGACAAGGGAATAGCTCTCAGACAGGGCTGATGTCTTTGAAAAGACATTGGATTCCCACACTTCCTTTTCTAATCACATCTGGAAGTTGCTTGTTAATTACCTTTCAGCTATTAAGGGACCTTTGGATTGACAAGTGTTATAGCACCAGGTGAGTTTCCTTCAATCCTTAGTAAAAGATGTTTTTAAAACCTTGTTTCCCCTAAAATAAGACATCCCCTGATAATAAGCCCAATTGGGCTTTTGAGCGCATGCACTAAAATAACCCCCATCCCCAGGGGTGAAATGTAAATTTGTTACTACTGTGGGCGTGGCTTGGGGGGGTAATGTGACTAGGTGGGCATGGCCAACTTTTTTTTTTTTACTTTACTTTTCAAAGCATTTTTTCTAATGCTTTGAAAAGCCTCTGCTGATCAGGAAACTCGGCTGGGATCGTCACAGAGGCTTTTAAAAAAATACCTCTCTGCTGATCAGGAAACTCAGCTGGGATCATCAGAGACTTTTCAAAGCATTTTTTTATCACCTCTTTGGCCAAGAGGTTGCAGGAAAAAATGCTTTGAAAAGCTTCTGTCAATCCCAGCTGAGCCGCGCGATCATCAGAGGCTTTTTTTTTTTACTTTTAAAAGCATTTTTTTCATTGGAAGAGGTGGTAGAAAAAATGCTTTTAAAAGTAAAAAAAGAAAAGCCTCTGATGATCCTGCAGCTCAACTGGGCATGGGGGAGGGGCCACAGGGATTTTTGCTACCGGTTCTCCGAACCACCTGCCACCATCGCTACTGGATCGGGCGATCCGGTCCAAACTGGGAGCATTTCACTCCTCCCCCCCCCAAAAAATAAGCCCTCCCTGAAAATATTTAAACACATGTGCAGCTGGTCCCTGCCATTTCCTCTGGTTAGGGTTAGGGAGACAGAGCTGGAAATCAGGTAAGATGGCAAGAGGATCCACGCTCAATGCAATCCAAAATAATAAGACATCCCTGAAAATAAGGCCAAGCACTTATTTCAGAGTTCAAAAAAAAAAATAAGACAGGGTCTTATTTTCGGGGGAAACACGGTACAAGTTTAAGAACTTTAAGGGCTTTTGGAATAAACAGCAAAAAGGTGATTAGAACATTGGTTTTAGAAAGTTACAAATGGACTAAGGATCCAGATAGAAAAATATGTCCCTTATATTCATGTGTATAACATATTTTTCATTATATGTATATTTAAGGAAATATATTTCTGATATATTTGTATTCTCTCAAATATACACCCTTTAATTGTACATGGAAACTTAAGACTGCTTTTTTCATGAACACATGTTTCCAAAATAGCCATACTGACGTCAATGTAACCTACCTTTAGATAAGTGTTACAGCAGCCTGGGCCTTCTCAGATGTACTAAATTTTATAATCACTATAATTTCACAATTTGAAATTAAGTTACAAAAATCTAGGTGACAGCAGACTGGAGAAAATTGACTTACAGACTAAATAACAGCCATTTGACTCTTCTTTTAGAACATTACACAAAATGTAATAGTCAAAAACAATTCAAATGAACCAGAGTATAGGTTTTCATGGTTGCCATTTATTGTTCATGATGATTTCTTTTGCAAACTGTCATTTGAAGCAGGGGTCCCCAAACCCCAGGCCGCAGCCCATTTCCAGGCCTCACATGTGGTGGGCGAACATGCATGCATGCCAGTGGTGGGTTCCTCCCGGTTCGGACCAGTTCTCCCGAGCTGGTAGCGGTGATGATATGACATCACCGAACCGGCTCTGCCCCCCGCCCCCCTACGCCCACCCCCCCACCCCCGCGTTATTCTTACCTTTTATTTCGCCCCACCCCCAATCTATTGCTGCCTCCTGAGTCCCAGCTGATGGCTAGAGGGAAAAAAACTGTTTAAACTCTTGCCGGGGGCTTCAAAGGGCCGCCCTACAGCTGATCAGTGTTAAAAGAAAACAAATGAGTAAAACCAGTGCCTGCAAAAATACATGAGTAGATCAATGCCTGCAAAAAATAAATGGGTAGATCGGTACAGCTCTGCAAGCAGTTAAAAGCCTGGTAGACTAGTACCTCTGCTAAATCCTAAAGAATTGTCACATGACCATCAAGCCATGCCCACAAAATAAGCTACGCCTACAGAACCGGTAGTAAAAAATTTTTGAACCCACCCCGATGCATGCCCAGCTCCACTTACACAGGTGGCATGCGTTTGCACTCACACATGAAGCTTCATCCCACTGCTTGTGCAAATGTAATTATGCGCACTCACAGGTGTGCCTACCACAGAACCATCCCCTTCCCCCCCCCCCCCGACTGGTCCAGAAAGATTGGGCATTGCTGATTTGGAGAGTTTATCTACAGAGGGCATCAATGGTTCTGTTTTGTTCACTGTTTCAAGTCTTTCTCAAAGGAATCTTAATTATATGAATCTGCGGAGAATCTATGATTGCCCATCATATAATGGCCTCACTTCATATATATCTAAATTTCATTGTCCTATTTGATTTCTATCACTATAAAGAAGTAACTGAAGACAAATATACAAACAAAAAGAACAAGTCCCATTATAATATCTCGTTGTTTGTTTATAAACGAAAAAGCGGGACATATTATGTCACTGGTTATGAATCTAGTTCAATTCAGATTTAACATTTGCTTTAACAAATCTTAATCTGTTCCACTAGGTACTTTAGCATTTCATTTCTTATTCACGTGAGCCAAGAGATCTTTTGAAAGTAAGAAGGCTGGCAGCCAAAGTGTATTGTGTTATCCTCTGCCAGCTTGTTTTCTGGGAAACTGATAGTGTCAGATCTGGAAACAGCCACATGGACAGATGGCGAGAGAGACCTGTTCTTCAGTGTAATTTTTTTTTTCCAACATTGAACACCCATCACAAGAATGGATTCATTCCAAATCTTTACTGGTTTCCAAACAAAAGTGATATGTCTATTACCATCATCTAAGAAAAGCGAATGAATCTTGCATCATGGATGTTTTACCTTTGGTGTTCCTGAACTAACTGGGTGACGGCTGAGATTCCTTCCTGCTGCTCTGTATTTATGAATCTTGAACAAGAATGCACTATTATTTTGGCTGTGAATCTTATTTAACAAATGAATAAAATGCAAATATGGGGACAGATAATTTAGACTAAATGTTTATCTAAACGTAGCCGACATATTTCATCTAAACCCATATGTAACTCATAGGCACAGCAATTTCTTTCTTTTTCTTTTTGAAAAAAGTTTTTTTATTTTTATTTTTCATCAACATGTTTAAATGGGCAGTCTTTTATCCATCCTTATACATTGTTCGTTCATCATCTTCTTTACGTCTCCATTTCCAATTTCATTTTTTACTTTACTATTATTCCTCTAGTATTCCTGTACATTTTTTAATCAATCCATGTATCATCTGGGTATAACATTTGTGCTATCATCTTCAAAGTTTACCATTATTTCTTAAAATATATATTTATCTTTCCTTCTTTCATTTAATTTTAATATACTACAACATATTCATCTCAAAGTTCTTGTCTTTATCCTGCTTATTATCTATACTCACTTTCTATCCATTGATAAAATTTCCCCTAAACGTTGTAATACTCCAATTCTATTTTCCGCTTTAATTGCCAATGTCAACCTATTCATTTCTGCATATTCCAATATTTTCTTAATTACCTCTTCTTTTGTAGGGATTTCTTCTATTTTCCACTTTTGTGAAAATATCATTCTTGCCACCATTATGATATGTATTATTAAATATATGTATGTTCTTTACTATACTTTTCTGAAGAAATACCCAACAGAAACATTTCTGGTTTTAAATCAATATGTTGCTGTGTCATCTTCTCTAGCCATATTCTAAGTCTTGCCCAATATTTTCTCGCTTCTGGACATGTCCACCATATATGATAATATGATCCTGGTATGTGAGGACATTTCCAATGTTTAGCTGATTTATTTTTGAACGTTTTTGCCAATCTCTCTGGTGACATGAGGCACAGCAATTTCTTTGTATGCAAATACTTTCATGTTTAGTTCTTGGCATCTCCAGGTATGATAAACCTTGCAGCTAAAACCCTGTAGAGCTTCTGCCAGTCATCACTGACCATAATGGACTAAATGGAACAATCAACCATTGTTTTAATGATCTTTAAATATAATTATTATACCTTTTTTTTACATTGCAATGACCTGCAATAGTTTCTACTTTAGTTATTCCTATATTAGGATAATCACATCTTCCATACATCCTAATGGGCATTTATAAAACATAAAATTTCACTCCATCCAGATAATCATTTCCTACTTTGTTTTCTTAAGCATATTAACTTTATCAGAGATGATTTCAAGCAGAGCAATCAATCAAATCTTATCCAACCATTTTTAAAGCAAAAGATTATCCAGATATTTCCAGTGTAGGCAATGACTGACTATACCACTAAAAGCAGAATAACAATAAGCTTCTTGTTTCCACTTTATTTCTTTCATCAAATATAGGCAATAATGTTAAATGTGGTGAAAATTAAATCCTTTGTTTATTACAATTCTGTTAATGACCTAGCATTCAAAATTGTGAGACTATAGCATTCCCACCAAAAATGCAAAAGAAAACCTTTTACAATCCTTCCAGCAGAGTAGGTAAGTATTATGAGAGATTTTTATAGGAGCTAAATGTCAACAAACTAAGATCTTAAAACATAATTCCTGTATTGAAGTAGATAAAATTGCCCCCAACCTGCATAAAGATAGCAGGTTACAATAATTTTATGATGACTTATAACTATTTCCAGCAACTATTCATACACTTTTATTATACTCTTGGGTTCAGCAAAATAATTAATATTCACTTCTCAAAATTCTTTTATATATACAGAATATATATAGATATAGATATATAATTCTGATTTTATACAAACACATATATACTTTTATTTAACATGCATGAAATTCCAAACCATTTGTTCAGTGACTTAACTTGAAGAGAGGAAGTCAGAGAAAATTACGTTGTTATGCGGGTTATCATAAGAGAGTAGTGGCTTGCTAGAGCTCGGAGAATAGAAAATAAGATACAGTTTAATGTACATCTGCATTTTTTAAGATTATGAAACTGGTTAGAAATTAACTACAGAATTAAGATCAGGCTCACTGTAAGGATGCCTGTTTTCAGTCATTATATATATATACACATACATACATATACATACATACATATACAGTTACATTATACGGCAGCTTGACTTACCATCAAGATAACAATGATGACAGCCCAATTAATAAAGAACCAAACAGAAGAAAGAAGTAGAAATAGGCCATGCGGAAATTGCCGAACTGGAAAGGCCGAGGTATTGATGGAATACCTGCCAAATTATTAAGACCAGTGCCAGTTAACATCACTACTTGACCTGTGTGAAGAGGTATGGGCTATATGTCATACAGGGGTGGGTTCTAAATTTTTTTACTACCAGTTCTGTGGGCATGGCTTATTTTGTGGGCGTGGCTTGATGGTCATGTGACAATTATTTAGTATTTAGAAGAGGCACTGGTCTACCAGGCTTTTAACTGTTTGCAGAGCTGTACCAGTCTACCCATTTATTTTTGCAAGCACTGATCTACTCATGTATTTTTGCAGGCACTGGTCTACTCATGTATTTTTGCAGGCACTGATCTACCCATTTATTTTTGCAGGCACTGATCTACTCATGTATTTTTGCAGGCACTGGTCTACTCATGTATTTTTGCAGGCATTGATCTACCCATTTATTTTTGCAGGCACTGATCTACTCATGTATTTTTGCAGGCACTGCTACTCATTTGTTTTCTTTTAACACTGATCAGCTGTAGGGCGGCCCTTTGAAGCCCCGCGGCAAGAGTTTAAACAGTTTTTTCCTTATAGCCCATCAGCTGGGACTCAGGAGGCAGCAATAGATTGGGGGTGGGGCCAAACAAAAGGTAAGAATAACGCGGGGTGGGGGGGCAGAACCAGTTCGGTGACATCATATCGTCACCACTACCGGCTCGGGAGAACCGGGCCGAACCGGGAGGAACCCACCACTGATGTCATGGCCTCTGGAAAACTGGAAAAGAACTGTTTCTATTCCATCAGTAAAGAAAGGAAATGCCAGAGACTGCTCCAACTATCACACGATTTCATTGATTTCTCATGCAATTAAAAATTATTAAACAAAGGCTATAAAGAGTTACCTGATGTATAAGTTGATTTTAGAAAGAGGCGCGGCACCCTCAAGATCACATTGCCAATAATAGATGGATTATGGAAAAGGTATGTGAATATCAAAAGTATCTTTATATGTGCTTTATCGATTGCAGAAAAGCTTTTAACTGGGTAGAAAACAATAAGCTGTGGGCAGCTTTGCATGATCTTGGTGACCTGATGTCCCAGGTCTGATTAGACTCACCAAATCACTGTACACTGATCAAGAGGCAACAGTGAGAACACTTTATAATGACACTGATTGGTTTAGAATCAGTAAGGAAATTAGACAGGGATGTATTATATCACCATTTTTGTTCAATCTGTATTCTGAAGTGATCATGCAGAAATTTGATATTGAAATTTGAAATTTGATCAGGAACTGCCTGATGTTGGAGTGAAGATTGGGAAAGAACCACAAATAATTTGAGGTACGCAGATGATACAACACTTTAGGCTGAAAATAAGGAAGACCTGGAAAAAAAATACCTGGAAAATCAAGGATGAAAGTGAAAAAGTAGGATTTAGTCTTAACATCAGGAAAACAAAGATAATGACAACAGCTGAAAATGGACATGAGACATTTAAAATCAACAAGGAGGACATTGAAGATAAATTAGTTTGATAAATTATCTTCCTTGGATCCAAAATTGTTCAGGATGCAGTTCTACTCCTCAAATCAAACACAGGTTAACCTTTGGCTACATTGCAATGTTGAAGTTGAATAACAACTGGGAAAGGAGAGCTATTGATACCAACACAAAAAGCAGTTAGAACAATAGTCTGTCAATCTCTGCGGTCTTCCCTGAGTCTTCTGTTCTCAACTGAAGAGGTGAGCAGCCTAGGCTCAGGATCCCAGCTGGAATGGAAAGTTAGGAGACCTGGCTTAATGTCAGCCTTCCAAGTAATGCACCTATTGAAAGCAGAACTCCGAGGCAGATAGATTCCTCAAAGAACATGTTTATTGCATACATCATATCAGCACAGCTGGTGAAAACCAACCCTGAAAGTTCCCACAGTTTTCACCTAATTAAAAGAATATAACACATACACAAACCCAGGTGTCACCAGTCACATGCTCCAATGAATACAGATGGCAGGCTCCTCTCCTCCTTCACCAGCCATCTGTTATGATGACCTTGGTTCCCATAGGAAAAACTTTTTATTTTGACTATTAGCTAGACTATCTACTTTCCCCCCTCCCTTCCCTCTCTCAGTCTTCATGGCAACTATGAGGCAGCACAAGATGGCTTCAGCCAGGTTCCCTTCAGAGTTGACATATAATAATATATGGGTGTGAGAGTTGGACACTAAGAATGGCTGATCGAAGAAGAATTATGAACTTAGAACAATGTTGCTGGTGTAAATTATTGCATATACCATGGCAGCCAGTATAATTATCAGAGAGGTATTAAATTGTATAAAACCAGACACTTCACTAGAAGCTAAAATCATAAGGCTGTGTCTGATTTACTTTGGCCATGCCATGCATCCAAATTCATTGGAGAAGGCAATAATGTTAGGAACAAGAAGAAGGAGCAAACAAAGTACATGCTGGCTTGATAACATCAAATCTGATACACAACTGGACATCCAACAATTGAAAGAAGCTGTGCTTGACAGAATGGCATGGAGAGCTCTTGCCTATAAAATCGCCAAGAGTTGGACACAACTAAATGTTTAAAACTACAGCATAATTTTCTGTGTGTAGACAGCTCCACTGAATATGTCTCTGGAGTTCTTTTGTATTTGTGATTGTGTTAAAATTGTTTGAACACAAAATTGACTTGATATTTAGAGGTTTAGGAGTGCTCATTTCTTAGAGAGTTTTGCAAAAGAAGAGCAAAGAATGAATCAGCTGAACTTTTCCAAGCAATTAGCTATGCATAAGATAAGCTGTTTTTTACAGCTGTACACACATCTCTTTTCTGATTTGGAATTCAAATTAACTCATAAATATTGAAATTCTGAGCTTAAGGAAATTGTGTTATTTGATGCATGGCCTATTTTAAGTAATTAGTTTTATGGATAAATTGTAGCAAAAAAGAGAGTCGCCAATTCTAGGCTATAAGCAATGCTTCTTAGAAGTACATATATTTGATTCATCCTTTAATTATACAGCCCACCCTGTCTGGAAGGCTTTGAGGCTTTTAAGACCACCAACTCATCTATTTCGCAATGAACACTTACATAATTTTGAATACTTCCACATTGCTTTTATTCCTTTGAGATCTATGCTGTGCTTCATAACACTATATTCTTGGGAGATCTACATTTTGCTGGATCTAGAAATTGCAGAGAATATTGGTGAACCTGAACCAATATTTGTTCTCTTTCCAAACTGGTTTAAAAAATTCAGTGTCCATAGATCCTGCCAACATAGTTAATTGTAATCGAACAAAAAGTCCTCTGTCCTCTACAATATTCTACAATAATTATACTTGAACTGTATAAAGATACACTTCCTTTTACTGATCCTGAATCTTTCTGCATTTTTACTCAAATTACATAATTTGTGATTTGAATAATTTTATAATGCATCTGATGTCAACTATGGCTGATAGCAAATACCTATGAATGCCATTGTGTTCCTCCTAACTTCAACCCCAGAACAGTATTAACGCCTTCCGATATCATTGAATGAATGTCTTGTTGTTGTATGTCATCTGGTTAGTAATAGTCCCACTGCAAAGAAACTCTATGATGGCATCCAACGTCTGATATCAGATTTCTGGTTATAAAAAACCCACTAGCAGGGATGTTACAGCATAAATCTATTTGAAAGTGGATAATAAAAAAAATAAATAATTACCCCCATCAACTAGCTTGATTTGGCTGACCTTAGCAAGGGCAGTTAGTACTTGGATGAGAGACTACTTGGGAATTTCAGAGATATTGGCTAGACATCAATGAAAACAATAAATAAATCCCAGAAAGTAATGGCAAGGAAAACCATTCATGCTGCCAAGGCGATGATATAGATACAGCCACTAGGAATCAACCTCTACTTAAAGGAGACTGTATTTTACTGCAGTAATCCAGTACAATGGAACTATAATGTTGGTAGCTTAGATGTTCTTAATAGACATAGAATTGCAGTTCTAACAACTAAATAATCTGAGATTACTCCAGTTCAGGAAACACAAAACGTTCTCTGTTCCCCCATTAATCAGTCACTCAGAATGTTTCCCCTTTTTTCCACTCATTCATTGAAATAGTTCTACTCATCTATTGCTGTTTTCACACTATTAAGTCTGGCAGGAACTTATTGCACGCCTGAAATCAGATACAACATCTACTTTGGAAAATAGAATTGAGAACATATTACTCAAGCCAGAGGAGAGCCAATAGAGCAAGTTCTCATCGTTCCTATCACCCATCTCCTCCCACTTATGACTGTATGACTGTAGCTTTGTTGCTGGTATCCTTATGATTTATATTCACTGTTTCCTAATATGATTTGATTGCTTATTTGTTCCCTATGACTATCATTAAGTGTTGTACCTTATGATTCTTGACGAATGTATTTTTTCTTTTATGTACACTGAGAGCATATGCACCAAAGACAAATTCCTTGTGTGTCCAATCACCCTTGGCCAATAAAGAATCCTATTCTATTCTATTCTATTCTATTCTATTCTATTCTATTCTATTCTATTCTATTCTATTCTATTCTATTCTATTCTATTCTATTCTATTCTATTCTATTCTATTCCAAAATGTATACTGTAGAATGTTACGTGTAGTGTCAGAGCATTAGCCTATGAAGGTTATCCCAAACAAGCCAGGAGCATGATTGACACATTTCTAAATAGAACATATTCTACAACAACAGACTCACAGCCATGTGTGCACAATACTGTATATACCAAAAGGAAGAAAAGTATACGGAAAGTGGTAAAGGGATAGTGTCTTTCTACACTGGCCAAATAAATGAAAAATTATTAAGAGAATCCAAAGGCTCTCAGCATCCCATTTCTCTACAATACATAGACCATGATATCTGTGTTGATTCTAACTTTTTTTCCCCTGTCCGTCTATCTTCTCTTATTTTGAAGTGTCAGTTCCCTTCTCAAAAAATGAAGATGTGTTTATTAGCAATGGTTATACAATTACAATAGATGTTTTATTTAGTTTCTTTCCATTTTTAGTTCTAAATTGTGCTAAAAGGTAAAGGTAAAGGTTCCCCTCACACATATGTGCTAGTCATTCCCGACTCTAGGGGGCAGTGCTCATCTCCGTTTCAAAGCCGAAGAGCAGCGCTGCCCGAAGACGTCTCCATGGTCATGTGGCTGGCATGACTGAACAGCGAACGTGCATGGAACGTTGTTACCTTCCCACCAAAGGTGGCCCCTATTTTTCTACTCACATTTTTTACATGCTTTCAGACTGCTAGGTTGGCAGAAGCTGAGACAAGTAATGGGAGCTCATCCCGTTACACAGCACTAGAGATTCAAACCGCTGAACTGCCGACCTTTCGATTGACAAGCTCAGTGTTTTGTTCCTCTCTTTGCTCTCCTTTTCTAGTCAGCTAGTCATAGAAAGATGCACATTGAACATGGTAAAATTCAGAGAGTATATAATGGATACATAATTATGATATGCACACATATAACAGGATAGGGATCATCAGTGAAGACAAAATTTGTGCACAACCCAAGCTCTGAGGAAGGACAAATACTCCATTTCTCCAAGAACCATGGTGGCACAGTAGTTAGAATGAGGTATTTCAGGCTAATTCTGCCAACTGCCAGCAGTTCAATCCTGACTGGCTCAAGGTTGACTCAGCCTTCCATTCTTTGAAGATCAGTAAAACGAGGACCCAGATTATTGGGGGGCAATATGCTGATTCTGTAAACCGCTTAGAGAGAGAGCTATAAAGCACTATGAAGCGGTATAAAAGTCTAAGTGCTATTTCTATTATTGCTGCTACTTGCCTTCTGCTCTTTACTGATGAGTACTTTAACAATGGCAGCAGCAGTACTGCTGCCCACCTGCTATAGACAGCCAAACTTTTATTAAATAAACTGAAAGGGTCCTCATAGTAGCAGTTTCTAAAAGAATTACAGATCTGTGTCTGCAGGTAAACTTCAGAATGACTTTAGCATATGTCACTTAGAGTATTGCTGCATACAGGGACTATATAGCTATGAGGAGAGCAGTGGTGAGTTTCTACCGGTTCGCCCCGGTTCGGGCAAACTGGTAGCAGCGGCAGTGGGAAGGTCTGCCTACCTGCCCGGACGTTATCATGGCATGCGCAGAAGTGCCCCATCTGCGCACTCACATTTCCAGACTGGTAGTGAAGGTAAGTGAAAAACCACTACTGGAGAAGAGGTACTCCAGAAAGTTATTTTTCATGTATTACCTAATATTAATTCATTTGCCTAAAATGTAAGTAGAAGAAAATGGCAAGAGAACCTATGACATGCTATGCTACTGTAGTTGTGCAACTAATATTAGATTCTCCTCATGTACAGTAACCCTTGAATACTTGTAAATGAAACAATGATATATATGAAAAGGATCTAGACGTTATTTTGAAAACCCTTCTGAATATAAGCAGAGAATGGCTCCGTTCTCTTTTTAAAAACTCAGTAAACATAAGCTCTGCTAATTGAAACGTTTTGTCAATGTCATGATAAGCAAACCTTTCACTCAATTTGATATTAGACAAACCACATTTAGAATAATGTATTTAGTTTGGGATACCAAATCCTTGCAAGACAATTGGCAAAATGGAGAGAGAATGAACTAGAATTGTAAGGGCAATTTGGCCCAATTCCTGTGAGGAATTATACAAGCAAAGTGGTGTTTTTACTCTCAAATCCCTGACTGTGTCTTCAAAAGGAAGGAAGGAAGGAAGGAAGGAAGGAAGGAAGGAAGGAAGGAAGGA
>WNWU01000048.1:3900175-3923918 GCA_012654045.1 Ptyas mucosa
AAGGAAGGAAGGAAGGAAGGAAGGAAGGAAGGAAGGAAGGAAGGAAGGAAGGAAGGAAGGAAGGAAGGAAGGGATTAAAAAAACCAACATTTCTAAATCAATTAGAGGCATAATGAAGCATAATGACTTAGAAACAGATTCTTTTCTGCCAATGATGGGATAAATTTCATCACTAAAATGATACATTTATTAACAAGAATGGTACCATAGGTTGAAAAGTATCATGGATGTTCCCCAGTTGTAATGCTAGTCTCTAAACATTTTGCTCCAGGGCTGACACCAGATAGTAGCCCTGTTGTGTTGTTCAGGACATAAGAACTATTTATTGGAAATAAATTATATCTGTGTGATTAAATTTGTGTGTTGTCAGTATGATACGAATGAATTACCAATTATACCAATTAGCAATAATGAGGTATATTTACGTAAGCAGTATACTGTATATACTGTATCTCCTAGTTAATGGATACAAAAAGCAGTATTTTGGTTTCAAGACAGTCTGAGGACTAAAGGGCCTACTTTGCATTAAATGAAGGATGGTAATCTTGGGTATTTTTTTATACTGATTTGGAAGGATGAAAAGACTAATTCTCTGGAAGACTTCAATATTACTAGTGGATTTTGTTTCTTTACATTTGGTTAAAGACAATTTATAAAGACGATGACTGTGGGCAGAAATTGAGGCTGAATCATACAAGTATAGTGTTTCCCTTGTTATTTTTAATAAGGGAGAATGTGAAGTAGATAAAACATCATTCAGAGAACAATAAATAATGACTCCTTGAGCCAAGTTCAGCTACTGGTGATTGCATCCAATAGAGAACTGGTTCTCTTTCCTTCCTTCCTTCCTTCCTTCCTTCCTTCCTTCCTTCCTTCCTTCCTTCCTCCCTCCCTCCCTCCCTCCCTCCCTCCCTGCTGGTGGTCGCTATTCAAAGAGTAACCAGATCCAGCAATCACTTAGCTCTTGAAGTCAATGTATGTCAGCTAGATGCATTCATCTGCTGAAGAAGTAGAAACAAACAAACAAAAAAAGTCAGATGTTTTGCCGTGGGTACAGATCAAGAAAGACAGAGACTTACCAGAATAGAAATAGAAAAGTAATTGTATATATAGTAAATTGTATATATAGTAAATTGAATTATGTACAATGAATAAAACTCAAACTGACAGGATTTAAAAAAAAGCATTAAAGCATTAAACTGCTATTAAAAACACTCTACTTCAAGTTGTTTCTCTTACAAGAAACCTTGAAAAACAACATTCTAATTATAAGCATACTAATCTAACATACTAATTATAGGCATGCATAGCTTTTATACTTGGATCAACAGCCAATGTCATCAAAATAACAACATATACACACACCACTATCAGGCAATTTCTATTATTTACAGTTATTGTCAAATTCTGCCAGTACTTGCATCCTAGGACCTAATACAAATACTGTATGTCAGTCAGAACATTTGTGTGATGATTTCAATATACATATATCTTTATTTGCTCCCTTTGTTACCCATACTCATAGACACACACCTAAACTTCCTAAACATTATAAAGTCTAGATACTATCCAGGGGTCAGTTCTACTTACCTTTACTACCGGTTCACAGCAGGAGTTTGCGCGCTTATGCACTTGCACAGATGACCCATGATGATGTCGTGGCAGGTGGGCAGAGCCTCCCGCCAGTTTTACTACCGGTTCTATAGAACTGGACAGAACCGGGAGCAACCCAACACTGATACTATCTCAAGTTTCTTAAGCTTTGTCAGTGCTACCTGTAACACCTTGCTACTTTTTTATTAAACCAATATTAAACCTTAATTTGACTATGGAATTTCTAATATAACTGATAATATTTAATATACATGTTCAATAAATGATAAGTTTCCAGAACACAAAATTGCACTCTTCCCTCTATATATTTGTGGGAAAATAAGTATTCATATTTCAATTATTAAGCTAGTTTAGCCTTAAAATCTATTTGATTCTGCAGATTTTTTTTTTAAGTTGTGTGTTTCATTAGTTGGTATAGTGGTATCTATGACAGAATAGAATTAATTACTTTAAAAGGACCAAGATTTTACAGAGGGTTCATTTTTTTCTTATCTCCTCCTTTTTTTTCATCTTTTTTCCTCCTCTCATTTCCATACTCTTCTTCCTTTTCCACTTCCTTCCACAAACAAACACACCTTCCTGAGGCAAAAAATGATCCATCCATCATCCTTGGCAGCTGTTTGCTGACAGAACAAGAAAATCTTGCTGGAACTGGCAACTATAGATTTGTACCTTTAAGGTAGGAGCCAATTCATATGGTGAACAATAGTCCAATGTCACAGCAGAATGTATGGATGGCACTGCACAGAAGCACAGCAGTTGTCCTCTTTGGCAGTTGAACTTTCAGCTTTTGTTTTCAGGTTCCCTTTCCAAATGTTGTCAAAATAAAAGGGTCTGTCTTTCTGAAGTAGTTGAATGCTTGAGAAAAAAAACCAAACCAAAAGGGAAGTTGTCAACAAACATGATTGAAGATAAATAGCAAATAAGTTAAAAATAACAAGAAATCCCTGGAAAATTACTACTGCTATTGTACATGACAAATTAATCACTGGGATCCAACTTTATTGAGAAATTGAATAAAGAAAAATTCAGCTAAAATCTCTTTCTCAATCCAAAGCTTTTTTGTAACTATAGTAACTGTCGATTTAACATAGCTCAGTTAGTGGACTTCGGATTTAAAGGACAAAATGTGCTAGTCTAGAAAGTGTCATCCGGTACATAATACAGTAGTTAATAATACACTACTATAATACACAACTACTCTTTTCAGTTCCTTCGGTTCCTGGATCAATCCAGCCAGTAGCACACCTTGAAGATACTCAATCCACCATACTTGTGATTCCCACTGTTGCTTTTAATTTCAGGGTTAGTGTTGTAATGCCCAGACTTCCCACGACCTCTACCCTCTAGCTCTGGCTTAATATGCTTTTATCTTCTTTTTCTTTTGCTTCTAGATATTAAACCCATACCTCATTTAGAGACCTTAAGCATTAACAGATATGAGTATAATCAGAATCATATATCATCATGGGTATATACGAGATTGCCTTCTGCCACCAATAGCCTCCCACCGGCCAATACGCTCCCACAGAGAGGGGCTCCTCAGGGTGCCGTCGGCCAAACAATGTTGACTGGTGACACCCAGGGGGAGAGCCTTCTCTGTGGGGGCACCAGCCCTCTGGAATGAGCTGCCCCTAGGGGTTTGTATGATCCCTGACCTGCGTACCTTTCGCCGCGCCCTTAAGACTCTTTTGTTCCAACAGGCCATACTGGCTTAATATGAATTTTAAATGGGGTGTTTGTTAGCTTTTAACTTTATGGTCCAAATTTTATATATTCGTTTTAAATTGTTTTTAAATTTTGTGAGTTCATATGTGTTTTAATATGGCTGTACACCGCCCTGAGTCCTTTGGGAGAAGGACGGTATAGAAGTTTAATAAAATCAAATCAAAATCAAATCAAATTATACTCAAGCAATTACAATAATTCTTCTCTCAAGACCTACCACTAATTTCAATCTCAAACTGGCTGGGGAATTCTGGGAGCTGAAGTCCACAAATCTTAAAGTTGCCAGGGTTGGACACCCCTGCTCTAGAGCCAAATTCGCAGCCTGCGGGACAGATGTGTCACATACTGTCTCCACCCCCACCCAGCTTAGTGAAGGGGGACAGTCCCAATATGCCACATGATGCCACCGTGACGACGCGAGTTTGACACCCCTGCTCTAGAGGCTCCCTCACACTCTCAATAATTTCCATGGAAAAGTGAAAGCCAAGGCTTAAATAGATGAGGTCTACTGCATATAGGAAATAACTCTAGTAATTATGAAAAGCAGCTTCCATAGAGCTAAGAATCTGAAAAACAGGTAGCCCCTGATTTTAAATCCCGGGTTTCTTTCTCCCACTTTTATAACTTCCTTTTGTAGATGCTGTTATAGGGAAAGATTGAGGAGACATGCAAAGGAAAGTCAAAATGAACATTTGAAATTGCCTCCTCCTCACTCTTTGCATCCAGACTGTGAGTTAATGCCCAGTGTAAACTTCTTTACCTACAATTGGGATAAGACTGCACACAGAGAAATGAAAAATTAATTACTTTCTTGTTCTCTGAACAGCTGGCAAAATAGATTTGCTGAAGCTGCTCAGCATAGCACACACTCTAGGCAGATCAAGGCATTATGTCCAATCAGGTCAAAAGCTTACCATAGCAGTACAGGGAAAACATAAGTTGGTGTGAAAATACAGCTGTGGAAAACTAGTTCTTTAGAAGTGCTTCTTTAGAAAAAGCAAAGCAGCAACTCTTTTATGTTTCTTTTAAAGAAAAATTGTTGCTTTAAAGGTGACCTCTTTCATAAATGCAGCTCAGCCCTTAGTAACTTCATCAATGTAGCCCATGTAGTTTTCTTTCATTAATTTTTTCATTTATTTTGCATTCCTGTTAAAGGAAGAGCTTAGAACAGGGGTGTCAAATTCGTGTCGTCACGGCGGCATCATGTGACATATCGTGACTCCCCCCCTTTGCTAAACCGGACATGGGCGTGGCCAATGTGTGATGCCTCTGGGCCGCAGGCCACGTTTTTGACAGCCCTGGCATAGAACAATAGCATTAGACATTTAACAAGAAAGTTACAATTATCCACCTCCATAAATGTTTAAAACCCATTGTAAAAATTAAGGGCTAATCCCCCTACATTCAGTAAGTCACTGGATTGCTATGTGGAGTTAAATATGAAGACAACTTCTATTAGTATTATAAGCAAGTGTGTTTTCTTCGCTGATGATGTAAAAATATTTAACACCACCGACAATGCTGCTACCCTTCAAAAAGACTGACTTTGTGTCGAAATGGTCAAACAATTGGTAACTCCAAATCTCAACCAACAAATGTTCTGTCTTACACATTGGCAAAAAAACCCCACAACACAAAATACATGCTGAGTGGACATGACCTTGTAGATGACCCTCACTCTGTCAAGGAGCTTGGAGTACTCATATCTAATGATCCAAGTGCCAAAGCCCACTGTAACATCATCACCAAAAAGGCATTAAGAGTTATAAACCTAATCTTGTGTAGCTTCTTCTCTGGTACTATCACACTACTAACCAGAGCATACCAAACATTTGCTAGACCAATTCTCGAATACGGCTCATCTATCTGGAACCTGCACTGCATATCGGACATTAATACAATTGAACATGTCCAGAAATATTTCATAAGAAGAGTACTCCACTCCTCCGCTCGCAACAAAATACCTTATGCCACCAGACTTGAAATTCTGGGCTTAGAAAATTTAGAACTACGCCGCCTTCAGTACGACCTAAGCATAGCTCATAAAATTATCTGCTACAATGTCCTACCTGTCAATGACTACTTTAGCTTCAACCACAACAATACACGAGCACACAACAGATACAAACTTAAGGTAAACCGCACCAAACTTGATTGCAGAAAATATGACTTCAGCAACAGAGTGGTCAATGCCTGGAATGCACTTCCTGACTCTGTGGTTTCATCCCCAAACCCCCAAAATTTTAACCTAAGACTGTCTACTGTTGACCTCACCCCATTCCTAAAAGGTCTGTAAGAGGCGTGCATAAGAGCACCAGCGTGCCTACCATCCCTGTCCTAATGTTTCTTCAATTTGTATCTATTGTATGTATCCAATCCATGCTTAAACTTATTACTAAATACATTCTTGATCAATAATATAAATAAATAATATTGTGTCCTGCTACATACTGTACTCGCTATAAGGATTCAACAAGTATTTGCCTTATAACTCCTTGCCTAGTAGAACATCAGGGAAATCCTGATCTTTTTTTGTGTAGAGCTGTTATTTGGATCATTATGATTCAATATCCTTGAACATAGTTAAAATTCATTATACTCCCTGTAAAATTGTTGTTTTATTTTTATGTTTAATGTGCTTCTCTTTGCAATTCTAATTAGTGACTATAATAAAAGTTCTATTTTTTTAATAACAAAGGAAGGGATGTGCAAATTTAACTACAATGGCTTGATCGTTTGAATAAGACTTTGAAAATAAATAAGCTAGTTGTATGTGCTAGTTTTAATACTCCTATTAAATGATTGGGCATTTATTTGAAACACACAATCAGGGACAATTAAAAGCTTTTCTCATTTTTAGATCAGAGAACAGCTTTTGGTATTTATCATCAGTATAAAATTATGCTTCATTCAACATTGTGGCTGGATGGGATTAATATATACTTAGTTTTTAATATGTAAGCATGTATACAAGGAATGAGATTCAATCATTTGTATGCTTTTTATTTTTCTTAAATTAAATTAAAATTTATATACACAACAAACTTATGTTTTGATCAGTGACCAACAATAGCAATCAGAGATTGACAAAGTTGGAGGAAGTTATATATTCAAACACATGTTTTAGAGTCAGAATTACAGAAGAAATATCTTTCAACTTTCATTTATTTTTATTTTAGTAGAAATACTGTAAGATATGCCAAAAATTACAGTCCAAAAATATCACTTATTTATTAATTTACTGGTTTACTTATTGAGTATACTGCCAAGTCCATTTAACTTCATAGTAGGTCACAACAAAGATAAAAATTAAAACATTCATTTTAATATAACATGTTCAGAATAAACCATATGAAAAAGTAAAGCATGAGTGGTAACACTATAACATAATAATCAGCAATTATTAAACCATGTTTGATTATTTTTTGATAAATTTAGGCCACCAAGATCCAATTTCCTCTCTACCTACTTTTATATATTTTGAAAATCTAAAGTTCTCTTTGAATTTCACATTCCTTAATCTTTGACTGTTTTGGTTAGCTGCAGTTCTGAATAAGCCAGGAAGATTAATTTTGTTTTACACACAGTATGATAGAGAAATTCAAATGTCAATTGTGCGTTGACAACTCCTTCCAAACCATTAATTTGCGTCCAGGCCTTTGATCGAGTTGTAATGCCTAAGGATTCATTATATGGTATTTTATTCACTCTGACTGACAGCCATGACTTTTGCACATGAATGGTGCTTGGTGGCTTAGAGATAAGAGAACAATTACTTTGACATTCTCATTAATTTGTCTGATTCTAAAATGTTGCTTTGTTTAAAGAAAGTCTTGTGTACACAGTAATTTCTATGTCACACAGCATATTGAATGTAAGTATCTTTTGAAATGCATGTTTGCAAAGAACATTTTTCAGGAAATTTTAACACTTTGCTTATGGGCAAGGGTGCTAATTTCAATAATTTTTCATAATTTCCAAGGATTTTAGATATGTATGTAACTTTACCATTGTTTACAAGACAGTTGGTTCAACACTTTTAACTTTGAAATATTGATGTTTTACAGATATTCTTTGATTTTGTATAATAAAACTTCATTCCACAAGGTAATATAATGTGATGGTTAGTTTTCGCTTAGCCAATTCTGTGATCTGAACCAGGGGTGAAATCCAGCAGGTTCTGACAGGTTCTGGAGAATTGGTAGCGGAAATTTTGAGCAGTTCAGAGAACCGGTAGCAGAATTTTTGAGTAGTTCGGAGAACCAGCAAATACCACCTCTGGCTGGCCCCAAAGTGGGGTGGGAATGGAGATTTTGCAATATCCTTCCCCCAGGAGTGGGGAGGGAATGGGGATTTTGCAGTATCCTTCCCCTGCCATGCCCACCAAGCCATGCCCACAGAACTGGTAGTAAAAAAATTTGAATCCCACCACTGGGTATAGAGCCTGCAGAGGATAACTTCAGCAGAGTGAATAAAGAAACTCTGAACCTTACAAGCCCTGAAAGAAATACAGTTTTGTGGAGTTGGCAGAACAAGCAATTTACGTTATATCTATACCAGTGGTGGGTTCCTCCCGGTTCGGCCCGGTTCTCCCGAGCCGGTAGCAGTGACGATATGATGTCACTGAACTAGTTCTCCTCCCCCTGCCCCCCGTGCCTCCACTCCATCCCCGTGCCCCCCCACCCCCGTGTTATTCTTACCTTTTATTTGGCCCCGCCCCCAATCTATTGCTGCCTGCTGAGTCCCAGATGATGGCTAGAGGGAAAAAAACCTGTTTAAACTCTTGCTGTGGGGCTTCAAAGGGCTGCCCTACAGCTGATCAGTGTTAAAAGAAAGCAAATGAGTAGACCAGTGCCTGCAAAAATACATGAGTAGATCAGTGCCTGCAAAAATAAATTATTATTATTTTTAAATTTGATTTATATGCCGCCCTTCTCCGGAGACTCAGGGTGGCTTACAATGCGCTAAGCAATAGCCTTCATACTTTTGTATATTTATACAAAGTCAGCTTATTGCCCCCACAAACTGGGTCCTCAATTTACCTACCTTAGAAAGGATGGAAGACTGAGTCAACCTTGAGCCTTGGTGAGATTCGAACCTGCAATAATTGCAGGCAGCTGATGTTAATAACAGGGCTTTAGACCACTGTACTATCCAAGGCTCTTGGATGGGTAGATCAGTACAGCTGTGCAAGCAGTTAAAAGCCTGGTAGACCAGTAGCTCTGCTAAATCCTAAAGAATTGTCACATGACCATCAAGCCACGCCCACAAAATAAGCCACGCCCACAGAACCAGTAGTAAAAAAATTTAGAACCCACCCCTGATCTATACTTTTTGTCCTGAACGGCTTCAATAATGCAGTGGCCGGCAATGCTACTTTTATGGCAGTTACTGTGCTTTGCCCCTCTGGGTTCTACTTAGCTGTTGTTAAACAGTTTTTCAGGTATGTGACATGGCAGGTGAAAGATAGTGGTGGGGACACATGAGAGAGGTGAATAATAGAACTAAAAAGATATGGGATTTGACCAACCGTGGCTATATGATAACTTTGCATATCCTTCTTTACAAAGGACAATCTTCACAAAGGAAAGCCTTTATTAGAAGATTGATTAGTTGTTCAGTCAAAGCCTGGAACAAAAATTTTAAAATAAATACAAGGAAGAGTACAGATCGTAAAGTTGCCTACTGGTGGCCAAACAATAGACTGAACTGGCATAGTCTTTGCTAAGAATACACTGTACTCCAGGGGTCTTTAAGCTTTCCTGGCTGGGGAATTCTGGAAGTTGAAGTCCGCCAGGCTTAAAGTTGCCAAGGTTGGAGATCCCTGCTCTACTCCATTTCTGGAACTATACATAAAAAAATGAGTATATGAACATTTTATGCAAAGTTACATGCCCTCCTTTTTTGGTGATCTGGTTTTTTTAAAATTTTTGATTATATGTGATTATCCATCTGTTTTTATACTAAGATATATATTTTTGTTGGACAAATTCTAACAAATAAATAAAATAAATAACTAAATAAAATAAAATATATACAGTGATGTAAGAACAATGTCCATGTTAAAGGTGGATATTGACAACTAAAGATTCTTCATAATGTAGCTTTGAAAAACATATTTTGGCCTAATAGAATCCCTTCTGCCTACTATAGCGTCATCTTAATTTATCCAATTAGCCAACTATTTTCCACTATGATTATTGACAGCTTGCTAGTGTCTTCAGCAGAAACTTTTCCCATTACCAGAATATGATCCATTCAACTAGAAAATCCAATATTTCCTGCAGGCAAAACATGTGATGTCTCACTGAACTATAGTCCCTCTCTTCTCGTATTATGCTCCCCAATAAAAGTTTTTTCAAGCTCAGTGAATTGCAAACAATGCTGAGCACTATAAAAGTATGAGTTGCAAATTTTACAATGCCCCAATTAGTTTAATTGCTAGCAGGGCTCAATGGGTGAAGTTTTCAGTCGAGGTTTGGTGAATATGCCACAGGCAGTATGCTCAAAATCAGAAGAGGAAGCTAGACATAGCTAACATCAACAATTCTGAGAATCAGCTCTTTGGAAGCAAAATTAATTTGTTTCTTCGATATAAACCACAGTACTTCATAGAGTAGTTACTCCTTCTCCATCCCTTCGAGCTGATATGAAGTTAAGCGGCAAATGTTATCTGAGCACTAAATGATGCTGCATTTAATTAAAGTGCCCTTAATTTGCTTAGTTTGGAATTGTACCCCTTACTTTAATTAACTATAATCTGATGGAAGCTTAGCTTGGAAGTGCTCGTTGTTTGTATTGTTTTGCTGATTTCGGCAATATCCACTTAGACCCATCACATTGTTTTTTCTGGCAATGTGAATTAATTATCTATCAGAGAGATGGGAAAGTAGGTACAGTAAGCTACCCAGTCTACTTACGCATGAGCCATACACTATAGTGCATGGAAACTGGTGTTTTATTGGTGTGAATAAACAGAAGTTCTTTGCCAGTGTTAACTTTAGCATGCAAATCATATTCAATATTTTCTCTCATGGCAGTGAGCCACTGTGACATAATACAGCAAAAATCTTATAAAGACCCTGTCAGCTTTGGAAGCCATATTAACACTGGAAGCTTCCACACTGCCACCTTCTTGTGCTTGGGAAAGTAGGATTTAGTAGAGAGATTTTAGTTAGACATAGTAGCATTCTTCTTTTCAGTCAAGGTCATAGTGTCCTGTATCTGGAGGAGGAGTGGTTTCAGTGGTGGCTCAAGTTGGGATGGATAGTGATTGGGCCATGTGATGGACTGATGGATGCAGGGGCTGGATTTGGGGTTTTGATTTACTGAGGGAAAACCCCGAACTCTCAGATTCGGGTTTTCCCAGATGTGCCAGTATAAATGGAAGCTTTGAGATGATGCCTGTCTCTGAGTTTTTAATTGGAGTTGGGTTGTTCTGGAACGCTGACAGACACATCATTCCAGCCAGCTGAAGAGCTGAGATAGAATGAATTGTCTCATTAGCTTTTCCTGAGGTATTTTATGTTTGGGAGGATTGGGGTCCTTTGGATGAAGGATCTTAACTTTTTCCTGACAGACCAGTCCTAAGATAGCTACTGAAGATCTTCAGATCTTCAAACTTGCTAAATGTGTTTGCAACTGCTTTATTACAAACTTAGTTCTAATATATTATGAAGGAAGCTTCTTTGTCAAGGAAAATGTATAGCGCTTTTCCCTCGAAAAAAGGCTTTTCTTGAAGTACTTTGGGAGCTAAGTTGGGAAAAAAAGCATACACATCATATTTCCTTTTTCTCTATCTGCTTACTTTGATCTATATCTTTCTATTTGCCTTACATTATAGTTCAGCTTTCACTGTGACTCATTAAAAAATGCCATAAGAGGTATAAAGAAAATAAGGGTTGTCATAAAATAAGAATGAAGTTGAGTACAACTACTGTGAACTTTTTTCACAGTAGCAGCAATTACATTATTGTTAGAATGAAATTTGCCAACGCTGCATATTTGGAGGAGTGGACAATAAACATGTTCTGATACCTGATCCCAGGGGTGAAATTCACTTATCTTCCCTACTGGTTTGCAAAAGTGCATGTGCCGTTATCCGCGCATGCGCAAAGCCTTCTGCGCATGCGCAGAGGCTTAAAAAGTCATAAAAAAGCAATGTCATAAAGTCCACGTGGGTGGACGGAACCTCCCACAGCCACCACTACTGGTTTGCCCGAGGCAGATAGAACCGGCTGAATTTCAACCCTGCCTGATCCTCTGTTAAGTAACCAAGGCTCGGACAGTCATAAGCCCAAGGTAATCAAATGAACTTTATGACTGTGAATCCTGGCTATAGCAAAATCCTGGTCTGCTGTGTTTGGCAGATGATTGTTAAATTATTATTATGACATACACTAATCTGTGTCTTTCTGTGTGTATTTATGCATGTGGTTATATACAGGGGTGGGTTCTACTTACCTTCACTACCAGTTCGCAATGGGATCGCATGCACGCCTTGCTTCTGCACATGTGCAAATCACTGATGATGACATCCGGGGCAGTGGGTGGGGCCTCCCGCCAGTTTTACTATCAGTTCTTGCGAATCAGTCCGAACCGGGGGCAACTCACCACTAGTTATATATGAAATGGATCAACCCACTTGCTAACTTTTCAAAAACTCTGTTTTTTTAAAAAAAAAATTTGTTATAATTTTTAAATTATTATTATAAAATAAATAATTAATTTATTAAAGTTTTACAAAACACATAAAAGCTAACACCAGCGAATAAAGTGCAAAGGAAGGAAGGGAAGGAGGAAGGGAGAAAGGGAGGAGCAAAAATAGAAAATGAAATTGATTAAATTTATAGAATAAATTCTAGAAATTTGAACCAATTTTTTTTTTTTTAGGTATTACTCTGTTAGCTTGGTGTAGATGTAATTTTTAGCTGTTCAGGAATTTTAGGACCTTGTAAAAAGTGCATTCCTTCAAAGTCAGGCAACATTACATTATAATATTTGTAATGTTTTGCCCAATCACTTTGGCAAAACTTATAGAAAAAAGAAATTAAGGACCAAAAAGAGACAAGAAGATGCTGGGCCATATTTGCTTGAAAAGAGGACATGGAAGAACAACCCAAGCTCTGAAGAAGGACAAATACTCCATTTCTCCAAGGGCCATGGTGGCACAGTATTTAGAATGCAGTATTGCAGGCTAATTCTGCTCACTGCCAGCATTTCAATCCTGACTGGCTCAAGATTGACTTAGCCTTCCATCGTTCTGAGATTGGTAAAAGGAGGACCCAGGTTACTGAGGGCAACATGGTGACTCTGTAAACCACTTAGAGAGGGCTGTAAAGCACCATGAAGTGGTTTATAAGTCTAAGTGCTACACTTGTCCTGTGCCTATTCCAGGACCATAGATAATTATCAACCTTCCTATCACCACTAGGGATGTCTAGTCTAATACAGGAGGTAGGCTACATGAGTGGCTCAGCTCATCGCTAAACTTACTATTGCTGCCATGGATCTATTAAGGTTTCTTGAACATCTACAATCATAAATCATGTCCAATAAATGTATATTATTAATTCAAGCGGTTGCCTCTTACTTGCTTCTTGAATTGTTGTTGCCTTTATTTTACTGTATCCTGACTTCTCTATCTTGTTTCACTTCTTTGTAAATGAGTTGATCTCATGTCATAATGAATCCAATGGTCAAGTATAGTAAGCTAGTGCAGCAAGAGCCGAGGTGGCGCAGTGGTTCGAGTGCTGTACTGCAGCTACTTCAGCTGACTGCTACTTCAGCTGATCAGTAGATCAAATCTCACTGGCTCAAGGGTGACTCAGCCTTCCATCCTTCCGAGGTGGGTAAAATGAGGACCCAGATTGTTGAGGGCAATATGCTATTTAGTATACTGTTGATTGTTGTAAGCCGCCCAGAGTCCTCGGAGAGTGGGCGGCATAGAAATATGATAAATAAATAAATAAATAAATAAATAAATAAATAAATAAGATGTGATATGTGTAGTAATTTTGGCTGCAGAGTGGTAAATATTCTACTAGTGAGGGCTTAAATGGCAGCTTTCTTGTCTTGCTTCTTCCAAGCTTCTGCACCTGACTGAAAAGGGGACGAGACCATCTCATTACCCAATTTCCCTGCAGAAAATTACTTGGATCTTTGGGTGTTTCCTTCTAGTCACATACCAGGAATTTCACCTCCTGTTTGTCTCTATCTCTATCATACAAAAGAAAACGAAAAGATCCAGAACAAAGGAGGCTTCCTGGTATGGGCATGGGATCATAGTTGTCATAGTACCACTTCCTTCTTCCTTGTGCTCATGTTTCACTTTGAACATCTGTACAACATTATTACTTATCAAGGGGGGCAGAGGTTGATCTCGAGGCCTCTCATATGTGGAGTGCCTCAGGGGTTGGTCCTCTTGCCCCTCCTGTTCAACATTTATGTGAAGCCGCTGGGTGAGATCATCCATGGCTTTGGGGTGAAGTACCAACAGTACACTGATGACACCCAGATGTACATCTCCAGCCCAGGCCACCCCAACGATGCCCTTGAAGTGATGTCCCAGTGTCTGGAGGCTGTGCGGATCTGGATGGGGAGAAACAGGCTCAAGCTCAAGCCTTCCAAGACTGAGTGGCTGTGGTTCCCGGCATCCATCATTGACTATTGGGGGCGAGTCTCTGGCCCCCGCGGAGAAGGCTCACAATCTGGGAGTCCTCCTGGATATGCAGTTGTCCTTGGAGGAACATCTGACGGCTGTAGCCAGGGGGACTTTTTGTCAGGTTCGCCTGATCCGCCAGTTGCGGCCCTTTCTTGATCGGGATTCCCTGTGCACAGTCACTCACGCCCTTGTCACCTCTTGCCTGGACTACTGTAACGCTCTCTACATGGGGCTCCCCTTGAAGGGTACCCGGAGGCTCCAACTGGTCCAGAATGTGGCCTTGCGGGTAGTTACAGGAGCCACGTGGCACTCCCACACACCTCTCCTGCGTGAGCTGCACTGGCTCCCAGTGGTCTTCCGGGTGCGCTTCAAGGTGTTGGTTATCACCTTTAAAGCGCTCCATGGCATAGGACCTAGTTATCTTCGAGACCGCCTGCTGCTACCGACGACCTCCCATCGACCTGTGTGCTCCCACAGAGAGGGCCTCCTCGGGGTGCCATCAGCCAAACAATGTAGGCTGGTGACCCCCAGGGGGAGGATCTTCTCTGTGGGGGCACCTACCCTCTGGAATCAGCTGCCCACAGAGATAAGGAGAATTCAAGACCTCGGTGCCTTCCACCATGCCCTTAAAACCTTCTTTTTCCAGCAAGCCGGGCTGGCTTAACAATTTTTAAAATGTTTTTTAATCAGTTTGTCATTCTTTTAATTGGGGCCAAATAGATATATATCCTTTTAATTGTATTTTAACGTTTGTAGTTGATGTTTTTATTTCGGCTGTATACCACCCTGAGTCCCTCGGGAGAAGGGCGGTATATAAATTCGATATAAAATAAAAATAAATAAAAAATCATCCCGCATCTTAATCATTGCAGAATAGGTAATTTTGGCCACCAATAAATCCTACTGTCAGGATAGTGTAGAGAACTGGAGTTCATGACATTCACTTTGGAGTACAATTTTCGTTTCTCTAAACTGTTGTCATTTAGGGCCTGATAGAGAGCAGAATAGATTGATAAGGACAGACTGGAATTCAGCATTTGCAGACCAATCCTCAGAGCAGTCCAAAGAAATAATAAAAAAGCCCAACTGTAGTAAAGCCAACAGTAAGATGCACCTGGGAAGCAGTAACTGAGATGGAACATGGGTCAGTGCTTATTTTATAGGCCAAAGCCAGAGCACCCATCTGTCTGAGACCTGGTACAAGCACTCCAAAATTAGCCAGGGCAGGAAGAAGTTAAACGTAGCACAGGGACTAGCAAAATAAAATAGCAAGTTCCTCTGGTGCACCAGCATTTCTGATTCATATCTGAGTAGTCTAAAATGGGAAGGCCCAAAAGCCACTGATAATTCTGAAAGTGGCTCAGAGACTGTATCATTCTTCAGAGCTATAACTTCACTGTTTCAAACTACTGGATACCAAAAACATTTGTACTTCCTTTCTTTTTCTCAGATGAATGGATTTGCTTTATCAGATAGTTGTAGATGTGAACCTGAAACAAATGTTACAGTCTGAAGCACTTTTATTCAGTGTTCCAACTATCCAGCAGTATCTATTTTTAGGACTCATCATTTCACCTACTTCTGTAGCCATAGGACATATTCATTCTTCACTGGACTGTATTGTTACACTCACAGTCAGGGAATCTGTTTCCTTCTCTCTCAGGAGATTTTTTTTTCCTCCAATGGTCACAATAATAGGTTTATTGGCTCAAACCTTGAATCCAATTGCCTTTTACTACATTTCTCAGTTTCAGCACAACTAATTAGAGGTACACATCACTAATCGGCATGATTAGAGTAATATAGTAAGAGCAATATACCGTTTTACAGTGCTTTACAGCCCTCTCTAAGCGGTTTACAAAGTCAGCATATTGCCCTCAACAATCGGAGTTCTCATTTTACAACTTTGGAAGGATGGAAGGCTGAGTCAACCTTGAGATTTGAACTCCCAAATTGAAGGCAGCCGGCAGTCAGCAGAAGTAGCCTGCAGTACTGCACTCTAACCACTACACCATCGAGGCTCATATAAGCCAAAATTGTTTAATGTCTTTTAAATTGTTTTTAAATTTTATGTTATGTTTTATCTCGGCTGTGCACTGCCCTGAGTCCCGCAGGAGAAGGGCGGTATAAAAATTAAATAAAATAAATAAATAAATAAATAAAATAATATAAGCACAAAGATTATTTTAATCAGAAGTCTAGTAGCTACCAATCCTTGTCTCATAGTTCTTTAATTCCAGAAAGATTTCTCAGTGTGAAAAAGCTAGCAAGAGAAGAAGGGGACAAAAAGCAACAAATAACAAGCTAAAGAACTGAGAAATTCTTGCACACTATATGCATTCATTCACTCACATATCTTACATCCTCACACAGAACTCTTTATCACCTGTATTATAACCTAATAATATTGGACTCTAACTAGCTAATTTTGATCAATCTTGCCATGGAATAGTGTTACAATTTAGAAGACAATTGGGAAGGAGAGTTTTCTAGGTGTTTTTGAACAGTTATTAACTATGGTAGTTCATGCCCTGACTCTTTTCATGTTTTTACGTTTGTCCACTTTGACATTTTTCTGGTCTCTGGCATATCACTGTTTTAGTCCATTCTAACATATCACTGTATTTACTTTCTATTTAGCCACACATCTGTGTATCTATCACATATAATTTATTATTCAACAAAATCTCTAGAAGAAGCCATTTGGTGGGCAAGCCTACCATTAGATTTGATTCCATTCAAATATGAATTCTCTCTCGTTCAGCTTATCCTTGGTGTCTGTGTGTCCTAAGTCCCTTTCTAAAAACCACCACTTTATTATATTTGAAAAACTACTGTATTTTGCCAAACATGTCCCTAGTATTCTTTTCAGATCATATCATTTTTTATTTTTTTTATTTTATTTGATTTATATGCCGCCCTATCTCCATAGGACTCAGGGCGCTCACAACAATAAAATATCCGAATAAAAGCGTGTTAAACTACATGTTAACCCCCCCCCCCCAGTCCAGGTTGAACAGCCATGTCTTTAAGTTGCGGCGGAAGGTGCGGAGGTCAGGAGCCAACCGGAGCCCCAGAGGAAGTTGGTTGCAGAGGGTGGGAGCACCCACAGAGAAAGCTCTGCCTCTAGGGGTTGCCAGTCAACACTGCCTCGCCGACGGCACCCTGAGTAGGCCCTCCCTGTGAGAATGCACCGGGTGATGGGGAGCTGTTGCTGGTTGCAGATGGTCTGACAAATATCCTGGACCTAAGCCATGTAGGGCTTTATAGGTCATCACCAGCTCCTTGAATCTCACCCGGAGGGCAACCGGCAACCAATGCAAGTCGCACAGGAGAGGTGTAACGTGGGCATATCGGGAACCACCCATCACGACCCCCGCGGCTGCATTCTGTACCAGCTGAAGCCTCCGGATGGTCTTCAAGGGCAGCCCTAGGTAGAGAGCATTGCAGTAGTCATCATTATAATTCAGTTGTTATAATATTAAGCTTAGTTCTGTTTGTAATTCGCATGTTCATTGTTGACTTTTCTCAGTTTAACAGGGGAAAAAAATCTCCAATATTTTGTGGGCATGTCCTAGGCACTCTCTGTGATGGTTAATTATTTGCAAAATGCTTATTCACACAAAGGCAAATGGAGCTAAGTCAGGTGAGACAGGTGAGTTCCAAGAGAAATCTCAGAGGAGAAAATGCCAAATCCCCAGACTTGATCAAAGAAACTTTTGCAGCTGTTTGCAAAAAATAGTTCATCCTCAGCTAAACAAATTTGTTTCCTTGAGCTGAAATGCCACTGACACACAGGGCAAGCATGTTGTTTGTTGGTTTCTGCTTCAGAAAATCTATCTCTCTTCTAGATGCCTGTTTTAGAACGACAAATAAAGCAGGGTCATTTTCTTATCCTGTCTACACATCTCTGATACAAGATTACATGTCTTTAGCAGCATGTACAATATATTATCGATTTGCCCAGAAATATGTCCTTTTCTTTTCAAGGAGGCAAGATTATTTCTTTCAGAGTTTAAAGCTTTAAATAGATTTATTGACACCAGTGTTTTTTTTTCCTTGAAGAAATTTGAGCTTCTTAAGCAGGATAGTCGTTGATATTTTTGGAAAGGTCCTTTTGCATTTATCCAACTCAATTATATTGTCATATTGCTGGGAAGAAAAAGGGCCATTTTCTATGTTCTGTCTAGCAGTTATCAAATGGATAATGCTACATAAGTGCTAAGACATTTAAGACATCACAAAAGAAATTCTGCATCTTTTTAATCGACTTGACAGCAAATGTTGGGAATTCCTATTTTGCATGGCATCAAATATTCGTTGCCAACCAGCACATTTAAATTTATAGATGCAAATAGATTTTGGACACTAATTTTCCATTTCTCAAAAAGAACCTGGAAGGGAAGATTTTTTTTTCATTTTAAAAACATGGCACTGAGATTTGATGGGTGTTAGTTGGTAGTAACGTCTTGATAATTGTCGGCAACAAAGTATTGATGGCTGGAAGCAGGACAGGGGAATTTTAGGAGTTGTTCTGAGTTGTAGTATAGTGCAGTGCAAGGAATAGCAATAGCACTTAGACTTATATACCGCTTTACAGTGCTTTATAGCCAGTGGTGGGATTCAAGTAATTTAACAACCAGTTCTCTGCCCTAATGATTTCTTCCAACAACAGCTTGCCAAACTACTCAGAAAGTTAACAACCGGTTCTTCCAAAGTGGTGCAAACTGGCTGAATCCCACCACTGTTTACAGCCCTCTCTAAGTGGTTTACAGAGTCAGCATATTGCCCCCAATTTGGGTCCTCATTTTACCGACCTTGGAAGGATGGAAGCAGAGGTGGGATTCAGCCGGTTCCGTCTGGTTCAAGCGAACTGGTAGTGGCAACTGCGGGAGGCTCCGCCCACCCACCTGGATGTAATGCGCGAGCACTGCGCATGAGCAGAGGCAGCGCATGCAAGCAAATCAAGCACATGCACGCGCTCACATTTGCAAACCAATAGGGAAGGTAAGTGCATCCCACCTCTGGATGGAAAGCCAAGTCAACTTTGAGCCTGGTGAGATTTGATCTGCCAAATTGCAGGCAGCCAGCAGGCAGCAGAAGTAGCCTGCAGCTCTGCACTCTAAGCACTGGGGTGGTGCTTCTGGAGAGAGACAAGGAAGGGAATTTCAGGAGTTATTTGCTGGGTGGCTGAAGAGTGGTTTGGCAGCCAGTGGAAGAATTTCAGCAGATCGGTTTCAGATCCAGACCAGGACATGCAAACATGGAGATTCTCTGCAGAGATGATAGTGGTATGGTGGCTGTAACAGGGGTCCTGATTAGCTGGTTGGCACCATATAGTTCCAAGTGGAAGATGCTGCAGCATCAGTCTGAGGCTGGTGGTAGTTACATGTCTGCAGAACTAAATGGGCCTTCCATCTTGATGAAGACAACAATGACATGGCAGCTGTTCTAGCCATTAAGGATAAGCTTGTTTGGAGATTCTAGCAGGGAAGCGCAGCTATCGTATACCCTTGACCGAAGATCGGTACACTCCTTCTATCTGGGATGGTCATCCTCTTCTACTGAGCGGGCAACTTCAGGAGGGATACACATGGCGTGGTGAGGGAGGAAGGGAACTACCACCTAGCCAGCCAGTTCAGCTGAATCAATCCTGGCGATCAATGGGGTGACAGATGTTGCAGCCAGATTGCCTTCACATCCAATTAAGGGGTAAGCAAAAATGGTGATAATGACAGAGTGATGGCTCCAGGAATGCTATTCAGCAGGTTCTGACAGGTTCTGGAGAACCGGTAGCGGAAATTTTGAGTAGTTCAGAGAACCGGCAAATACCACCTCTGGCTGGCCCCAGAGTGGGGTGGGAATGGGGATTTTGCAGTATCCTTTCCCTGGGGTGGGCTGGGAATGGAGATTTTGCAGTATCCTTCCCCTGCCATGCCCACCAAGCGACACCATGCCCACCAAGCCACGCCTATAGAACCGGTAGTAAACAAAATTTGAATTCCACCACTGGATGGCTCCCCTAGCTATGCTAGAACATTCTTTCACCCACATGCTGAGTAGAAGTGGGAGTGAGACTATGTCAGTAGTCCTTCCACAGAACTAACCTAATGGTTTCTGCCCATCCCACCAGCTCTGACAGGTTGGACATAGTGCAGACATCTTTGTGAAATAGCGTCATCTAGAGGAGTATCTTCTCTGTCACACTGAAAATCTTTTCCCCTGAAATGCAAATGATCCTGTTGGCTTCTATGACTGGATGTCCTACCTTTTACCTCAGGGAGAGGGGCAGGATATTAGTGGAGCCCAATATGTGTGTTTTGTTCTGTCTATGGGGAGTTTTAGGAGGAACCTCATTTATATTAATTATGTGTTGCCTTCTGGTCTTCTACTTTGTTATCCTATGCATCAGGGATGGGTTCTAAAAATTTTTACTACCGGTTCTATGGACGTGGCTTATTTTGTGGGTGTGGCTTGATGGTTATGTGACAATTAGTTAGGATTTAGCAGAGGTACTGGTTTACCAGGTTTTAACTGCTTGCAGAGTTGTACCAATCTACCCATTTATTTTTTGCAGGCACTGATCTACTCACGTATTTTTGCAGGCACTGATCTACCCATTTATTTTTTGCAGGCACTGATCTACTCATGTATTTTTGCAGGCACTGATCTACTCATGTATTTTTGCAGGCACTGATCTACTCATGTATTTTTGCAGGCACTGATCTACTCATGTATTTTTGCAGGCACTGGTCTACCCATTTGTTTTCTTTTAACACTGATCAGCTGTAGGGCGGCCCTTTGAAGCCCCGTGGCAAGAGTTTAAACAGTTTTTTCCCCTCTAGCCATCAGCTGGGACTCAGGAGGCAGCAATAGATTGGGGGTGGGGCCAAATAAAAGGTAAGAAAAATGTGGGGGGGGCTCAGTGGGTGAGTGGGGTGTGTGGGAGTGCAGAACTGGTTCAGTGACATCATATCATCACTACTACCGGCTCGGGAGGAACCCACCACTACTATGCATGCTTTTTGTTAATCTGCCACAGGATTTTTTTTTTTAAATTTATATTTATATGCCGCCCTTCTCTGGAGACTCAGGGCGGCTTACAATGCGTTAAGCAATAGCCTTCATACTTTTTGTATATTTATACAAATATAAAGTCAAAAATCAAAGTCAGCTTATTGCCCCCACAATCTGGGTCCTCATTTTACCCACCTTAGAAAGGATGGAAGGCTGAGTCAACCTTGAGCCTGGTGAGATTAGAACTCACAGTAATTGCAGGCAGCTGGATGTTAAATGCTGCCTTAATAGGAGGCATTAGCCTGCTACGCCACTCAGGCTCCTTTTAAGATGAGCAGCCATATAAATTCTACAAATAAATAAGAAAAGAAGAAGAACACATCAGGATATAGTACATCTGACTAGCAGAAATTGGGTCTGCTTTACTGTCTATGTCAGTAGAATAATATTCCAATCTTTCTGGATATATTTGTAATGCTTTGCAAATTTTTTTTAAAAAAAATATTATTTATTGTAGTTCACAATTTTTCCTCCTCTATGAACTGAACTGCTGTATATAATTTCCCTTAATGTATATGGCAGTTCACATTAATAGTGCGTGAAATGCTTTCAAAATAAAATTAATGAAGCCATGCTTTACTGTTTAAATTTCTCCACATGCCGACTCTTTCAATGTAGGTATTCGCTGGTATAACAGTTGTACCTTTTTGGATACATTTTATTGCATTTGACATAAAAAAATAGAATTTTTTTAACGTGTTGCCCATAAAAATGTATACCACCCTAAAGGTTTTCAAACTTTTTTAGGTAATTAAAGCTGGTAGTTTTTTAAAATCTAGGATTCTCTGATTAGTGCGATGACACACATTTACTTGGATGGCTCTTCCATATAGAAAAGCCATGACGGTTAACAGAATAACAGAGTCGGAAGGGACCTTGGAGATCTTCTAGTCCAACCCCTTGCTCAAGCAGGAGACCCTATACCATTTCAGACAAATGGCCATCCAGTCTCTTTTTAAAAGCTTCAAATGATGGAGCACCCACAACTTCTGAAGGCAAGCCATTCCAATGGTTCATTTTTCTCACCATTAGGACATTTCTCCTTAGTTCTAGATTGCTTCTCTCCTGGATTCATTTTCATCCATTGTTTCTTGCCTTGTCTTCTGTTGCTTTGGAAAATAGTTTGACCCCCCTCTTCTTTATGGCAGCATCTCAAATATTAAAACCCTGCTGTCATGTCACCACTAGTCCTTCTTTTCACTAGACTAGACATACCCAATTCCTGTATCCATTCTTCAGATGTTTTAGTCTCCAGCCCTATAATTATCTTTGTTGCTTTAGTCTGCATTCTTTCCAGAGTCTCAACATCGTTTTTATAATGTGGTGACCAAAACTGGATGGAATATTCCAAGGGCAGTCTTGCTAAGACTTTAAAAGCAGTACTAAGACTTCACATGATCTTGAGTCTATCTTTCCGTTAATGCAGCATAGGATTGCATTGGTATTTTTTGCTGCTGCTGTACACTGCTGGCTTATATTTAAGTGGTTGTCCACTAGGACTCCAAGATTCCTCTCACAGTTGCTGCTGTTGTACCTGTTTTGTACCTGTACATTTGGTTTTTCTTGTCTACATATAAAAAATTTCTCTTCATTGAACTTCATTTTGTTATATAGGGTCCAGTGTTCAAGTCTGTCAAGATCCATCTGGATTTCGAGCTTTTCTTCTGGGGTGTTGGCTATTCCTGCCAGTTTAGTTTGCATATTTGATGAGTTCTCCTTTTATTCCCTTATCTAAATTGTTTATGAAGTTATTGAAGAGTATTAAACCTAAAACAGAACCTTGAGGTATCCAACTGCTTTCTTCCCTCCATGTGGATGTAGTTCCATTGAGGACTATATGTTGAGTGTGATTATTTCATAAAAATCCATGGAGGATTTTCTATGGAGGAAAGCCCTGGCTCATCATACTCAAATAATAAAAATGAGCTAAATTGAAATTGGAGCTCATTATGTAATTCTAAAATATTAAGAAAAGGCTGAATAAACTTTGTTCTTCACTCAAAGTCTCTCTCTCTCTCTCTCTCTCTGTCACACCCACACCCACACCCACACCCACACCACATACAAAGAGACACACACAAACGCACACACACAGTTTTCCAATTTTTTCCCAATTGGTTTTGAGGTCAAACCTCTTTGAGAGAAGAGTGTAGAGGACATATACAATTACCTATGCCCATTATACAACTTTTGTTTGAAAAAAATATATAATATAAAAATTATACGGGACCGCCTTCTGCCACCAATTGCCTCCCACTGGCCAGTTCGCTCCCACAGAGAGGGCCTCCTCAGGGTGCCGTCCGCTAGACAATGTCGGCTGGTGACCCCCAGGGGGAGAGCTTCTCTGTGGTGGCACCCACCCTCTGGAACGACCTACCCCCAGAGATACGAGTGATCCCAGACCTCCAGACTTTTCGTCGAGCACTTAAAACCTACTTTTTTCAGTTAGCCAGGCTGGCCTGACTCCACGTGGGTTTTAACGTTTGATATGGATTTTAATTGAATTGTTTTAAATTATGGGCCAAATTTTATAAATTATTTTAAAATTATTTTGCATACAATTTTTTAGTTGGCTGTTCACCGCCCTGAGTCCGAAAGGAGAAGGGCGGCATAAAAATAAATAAATAAATAAATAAATAAATAAATAAATAAATAAATAAA
>WNWU01000048.1:3923928-3944268 GCA_012654045.1 Ptyas mucosa
AAATAAATAAATAAATAAATAAATAAATAAATAAATAAATAAATAAATAATAAGGGCATTGCATTTTTGTTATTTTATAACTACTATCAGATAGCTGCTTTGATGCACCTTACAGGAGTTTAACTCACTTCTTAATAACCATATGTAGTTTCTACTACAAGAGGTTTGTTACTGCTTTTTCCAATATGTTTTTCAATTTCTTATTTTAGGGCCATAAAATTAAATTTCCAAAATTAACTACATTGCATACCATCCAGAATCACTGTGTGAGTGAGATGGCAATCTTTTGCATAGATTAGACACACAAGAGGATGGAGAGAGGATACTATAAGAGAACAAGGCATTTATATCCACTACTGTCGTTGGCTTACACATCCATTTAATCCACTTGATAAATATTATATGTAAGTTCATCACATCATGCACATGACTCTTATTAGCAGATACCTGCCGTATTCAAGGTTGAAATGTGATTGACTAATTTCTTCACTATCTAAAAGCCCCCCTTGATGTATGTCTGTTCAGATAATTCTTCAGATTAACATATTTGTTGGGATAAATATGCTACCAGTGGTATAATATGAGTAGTCTACACAACCTGGGGACATAGTTTCATACTTCGAGTCAGTGTTTAGAGATGTTCATATGCTGTATATGCAGTGGTGGGATTCAAATAATTTAACAGCCGGTTCTCTACCCTAATGATTTCTTCCAACAACCAGTTCACCAAACTGCTCAGAAAGTTAACAACTGGTTCTCCCGAAGTGGTGCGAACTGGCTGAATCCCACCACTGTGTATATTGAACTGTTGACTGCTGTATCATCTAAATCAGTGGGTCTCAATCTTCCTAAGGCCGCGACCCTTTAATACAGTTCCTCATGTTGTGATGATCCCCAACCATAAAATTATTCCTAAAACCCTTGAAAATATGTGTTTTCCAATGGTCCTAGGCGACCCCTGTGAAAGGGTCATTCGACCCCCAAAGGGGTCCCGACCCACAGGTTGAGAACCACTGATCTAAATTTTAAAAATAGAATCAGAATTGTTTTAATTCTCAGTTTTGAACCATTGAGAGATAAATTGCACTACTCTTACAAATGAATAAATAAACAATATTTTCATTCATTTGCAATCAAATCATGATTACTGTGAAGTTGCCTTATTTGTGACCTATGTTGGATAAACTTCTTTCAAAGTGGTATCTGGGGAAATCGTTCAGTTTTTATACATGTTTGTTTTTTCTCCCTTGCTTTGCAGAGAAATAAAAGAATTATTTCTCCTTGCAGGCCATCTTGTTTTCTTCTAACATCTCTTGGTCATCTGATGATTGGATCTTACTACTTCTGTTTTCCAATTTATTAGAGCATTTTTCATTTACTATTACTCTGTATATCTGTAAGACATTTCCTTTTAAAATGGTTTTTTGACCTGCTTGTTACAAACTTATACGTCACATAACTTAAATAGTTGGAAAAAGAAAGCAAAATAATTTATCTTTCTCTGGAAATATTTGCTGTCGGATACCATTTAGTGTTGCAGATTGCTGCAGAGGGTGCAACAGTTGTAGGGAAAGAAGAACCTTAACAATCCACATTTTTCTCAATATTAACTATAGTTTATCCTTTAAAAATAGTAGCACATGAGCCAATGTTTTGAGTGCTTGCTAGTCCTAATCCTAAAGAACAATTTGCAGGGCAGTTAGCAACAACAACAACAACAACAACAACAACAACAACAACAACAACAATCAATAACCTCCAACACACTCATCCCAGCAGCAACACAGAGTCAAATAAGCTATTGATGGACTCCATCCCACTCTGAGTTCCCTATGCCTACTGGCAAAACCAGGTCTTTAGAGCCTTATGAAAGAGTATCAAAGTGAGTGCCAAAGAATGCCATATAACCATATTTAGTCCTTAAGAGTCTCATATAAAGTATCTAAATGTTTCCACCAAGTGTTTGGCATCATTTGAGAGTGAATTGTACAGTAACATGTTAGATAGAATCTACACAGGGCCAACATTTTTATTAAATGCTATTTTTTTCCTAGCCCATACTCTTACACCTCTTTGCACTTTGCCTGTCATTAACCTGTAGATCTGAAATTAAAATCTCCCTTTCACAGATCTGTCAGGCAATGCTCACAGATGTTGACAGAACTCATTTACAAGGTTGCAGAACTACCCGCATCTTAACATTCCCATATGGGCTGGCTTGCATGTATTGGAAAAACTCTTTATCAAATTAATCACCACCAGTGATAAGGTTGAAAATGGGTGTAAAGGCATGATTTGCTTACCAAATATGATTGGATTTAGATTGACAACATATATTAACTCAGTAGTCTATCAAAATTGTCATATTGTTCTTCTCAAGCTGTATACCATAACATATTCTATTAGTATACTTTTCAATTTTCCTCTTCTATTTACTAATTTCTTTCTCTGGCAAAATGTTATTGAAGACCCATGGCACTTATATTTATATCAGTTATAATAACTTTACAGTAGCTTCCTTTCAGTTTCATCAAGGTAAAATAACATTCTACAGGGAGTGCTTTTCTTTTCTTTTTCCTTTTGAAAATGTAGTTTATAACTTGATTCAAACATTAATTTCAATTCCACCTTTCAAATTCTGCAGGCAATATTCCTGCAATCTGTAACTACTAGGTACCAGATAAAGGTATGCCTCCCAGGATTTAGTTCAAACTCTCAAGTGACTTATAGCTAGAGTGTCTGTCTGAAGAGATATTTTGGTGCTGTTTAACTGTGATAACAATTCTTTTTTCTTCACAGTCCTTGCTTGAAAAAAAGTTACATATTGTTTACTGCAATTCAGATTAATTCTAGCAAAAAAAAAGCTACTGCATCTTGGGAATTGTTACATCCAGGAACTCACCAGATCTCTTCCTTCTATATTTTAAAATGGAAAAAAATAGTATACATATCAAAGATGTAAGTCTTTAATAATAAATGATATATAACTTTAAAACAAGAATGAATTTTTCGTTGTTGTCGACATGCACTATCCTTGTTTGGTATAAAGTTCCATTAACATTAATGAGTTTGCTTACAAGGATATCACATGCAACCTATTTTTTTAAAAAATACTCCCTTTTTACAACCCAGTAGTCCCTATTCGTAGTAGACTGGGGCAACTGGATGGAACTGAGCATTTACTGGCCAGATGCTTTTCCTGATGCCTATGTGAAGTTTGCAGCAGATATTTTCTCTTTGCGCCCTAGGAGAGAAATACTTGCTGCTACTTAGGATTGAACTCTCAATCTTCCAAATGGGAGGTGAGTGTCTTCACCACTAGGCCACTCATGCAACTTATAAAACATTTTATATAATTTCTACTAGTTTGATTTGTTGCAAAACAAATTGTATTTGAGTTATTCCCCCTTTCCACTGACTCACTCACCACCCTCAGGCTAAATGACTAACCATCGCCACCATTCCCTCCTTCCTCAGTGCCAAAGCTTCTATTAGATGTTGCATAGAGATACTGAAAGAGTCAAGAGCTACAATTAGCTTATCCATGATATCCATTCCCCTTCCCAGTGTGGCCTTGGTTGGAGTAATGAGGTTTTTTTTTTAGCATATGGCACATGTTAGCCACGGATCACCGAAGCGGCCTCTGTGAAAGGAATTTTTTCGGGTTGTGTTATCTTATCCGCGGGATGCCTGAATGTCAAAAGGCAATCAGGGGAGGCTCCTTTCCTGTCCCTACGTGGTTTGTTCACCCACAGGAATCGAGCCGCTGAGCTGCTGACCTCAGTGGAGCACAAGCTCAGCATTTTACCATGTGAGCTACCATGGCTCCCTGGAGTAATGGCAAATAACAGTTTTGCAACAGGTGGATGTGGGTGGATTGCACTTGATTTTTTTCTAAGAGATAGGACTGCAACAGGTCAGGCAGTGACATCATAAATTAAGGGCCATGGGGATTATTTGGGGCTGTGGGTTATTCATTGGGGATTTGGAGCAAGACAAGTACATAAAAGTCAACCTCAGCAACTTTAAAACGTGTGGAGCTCAACTCCCAGAAATCCCCAGCTAGCCTGACTGACTAGGGAATTTTTGGGAGTTGACGTCTACACATCTTAAAGATGCTGGGGCTGAGAAACACTGCTCTGAAAGAAAGCTTAAAATCTAAATAAGGAAAAATATTGGATTTAAAGAAAACTGAAGGGAACATATACTGGGACAGTTGTACTAAAATTAAATTTCTGTTGCCTTATAAGTGATTCCTGAAGTTGTATCAGAGGGAAAGAATAATTTCGTCACTTTTCAATAGCATAACTGGAACAATAGATAATATGACGTTTGTTTCTGGTTCAGAATTCATCGTTAGTCAAGTGGACTATTCCTATTAGCTAAGGGCACTATGGGGATTTCAGCCTTTTAACCAACTACCATGAAAGTGTGGCAGCAAACCAGTATAATTTTTTAATAATAAAGTATCAGTTCTGATTCCAGCCCTCTCATACAATATAATTTGCATACGAGCATAAAACCTTTTTAAAAACTGGAGAAAAATACTGTCACTTACCTTAGTTTTGTTTAGCAGCACCAGTGGTGGGATCCTAATAATTTAACAACCGGTTCTCTGCCCTAATGATCACCTGGGTAGGCATGGCTCGGTGGTCATGTGATCGTGTGGGTGTGGCCAACTCAACGTCACTCACATCGATGGGTGCTTCACCTTAGCTGTTACAATGTAATAAGGATTAACCAGAAAGGCAGTTTCTGTAAGCAGGGCAATAAAGATTAGGCTAGAAACAAGACCAGAATGTTTCCTTCCTGCCTTCCTTACAGGATTAGTCCTGTAAAGTGGAAAAAGACAAAATAAGATTTCTTCCAACAACCGGTTCTCCGAACTGCTTAGAAAGTTAACAACCGGTTCTCCCAAATAGGTCCCACCATTGAGCAGCACCATTAACTTATTTTAGCTTTGTCCAAGGATCCACAGTCACTCAATAATATGTCTGTTCAGTCTACATACATATTCAATTCACAATTCTATCAAATATTCCGCTCCCCGCTCTATCAAACAAAAGCTGGGAAAGAAACTACTGAGCGATGTGTCTAGTACAAAGCTTTTATTTTTCACTGAAGAGGAATAAAAAAATTAAAGAAAGAAAAATCATTACAGAGAACACTTTCCAAAAGGTTTTTATGTAAAGAGATTGTTCACTGTGTACATGAAGCTGCTTTTATTCAAGGTCTGAAGTGATGAATTTTCCCCCTAAAAGACAAGACTGACATCTAGTGTAGATATGGGGATTAACAATGGTTAATAACTTGTTTATGAAGTCATGTTATATTCTTTCTGTGGGTTGCTGCAAGCAGAGAAAACTTATCATTGGAGTAAACATAAAAATAAGTACCATAATTTAAGGAATTATGATTGTGTGTTGGGAGCACAAAGTTATGGGCAGTCTTAATTAATTTAGAGAACAGAACTTTGCTGCAAGCGAGCAAAATCGGAGAGGGAAAGTAAAGATATCGCACCCTTAAAACCGAAAAATATGATTAATTATTAATTGCTTATTGCTCTTTGTCTCTTTGCAATGTTCCAAATAAAAACATTCCAGAAAGAATATTGTATTTGTATTTGAGGCAAACAACTTAGCTACGTGTGTTGCCTGCTGATTTTTAAAAAGATTCTCCAAAAATATAGATTCATGAATTTCACACAATAATACTTGATGCTTCATACTGCCTGAGGCCTTTTTCTGGTTTGCTGAACTACACAAGAGGGCGAAAAGACCAGAATGCTACTCACAGTATAAATAATTCAGTCCTGCCAAAATTTCAAAATCGCTGTAAAAATGAAAGTAGCTTCTATAGATACCTATAGGAATGCAGGAGGAATGCAGGAGGAACCGAGAGAAGTTTGGTACTTCTGGTCCTGCTGGATGTCAGGAACATTCAGTTCCACTGTCCCAAAGATGGAAAGTCCAGTTGCCTCTTGAAAAAGCACCTTTGGGACAGCCATGATCTGGATGACTGAGAATCTCCATAGATACTCACTTCCACTGGTATCCCTCTGGAATACATGCAAGGATTGAGATTTGTGAGCACTCCAGTCCTGCTTTTTTCTGAGTTGCCAGTTCCAGTAGCTGGGGAGGGGGATGAAAGGTTCTTGACCATTCTTCTGTGGAAAGCCTCACATTCAACCCCCCTCCCCATTTTTATTGCTTATTTCTTTAGTTTTGGTCATAGGCCACAAAAATTAATAACATAACAACTACTCTAAAATAGAAGTAAAATTCAACAAATCAGAAGTCAGAATAACAGAGTTGGAAGGGACCTTGGAGGTCTTCTAGCCCAACCCTGTTGTGACCTGTCGGCCACCAGGCCCCTCCAGCAGCTGAATCAGAGGAGGAGGAGGCGTGGGAGTCAAGGTCAGCATCAAGGCAACCTGAGAGCTCAGAGGGGGAAGAAGGAATGGATGGAGAGTCAACAGCTCCCAGGTCTGGAGGTGGCTGATGTGGAAGAAGGGGAACAGCTGGGTCCAGTGCCTAATGCGGAGATGTGCAGAAGGCAGAGAAGAGGAGAGCAGTGGAAATCCGTGGGCCGATCCTTGGGAAGGAAGAACCACCGCTGCTAACGAAGCCCCACCCTATCTCTGGGGATAAAAGACATGGGGCGGCAGACAACCAGTGGTGGGGTTCAGCCGGTTTGCACCACTTCGGGAGAACCGGTTGTTAACTTTCTGAGCAGTTTGGCAAACTGGTTGTTGGAAGAAATCATTAGGGCAGAAAACCGGTTGTTAAATCACTTGAATCCCACCACTGCAAACAACTATTCATTTTCTGGACTTGTTAGCCTGAGCTGAGAGAGAAACTTTTTGCCGGGGCTGCCAATACTCCTAATAAAGGAATCTTTGATTTAACTTTAGGGGGTTTGTCGTGTTTGGGGAGCTCGGTCAGAACAAACCACCTGCTCAAGCAGGAGACCCTATACCTGTGATGATGAACCTACGGCACGCGTGCCCGAGGTGGCATGCAGAGCCATCTTTCTGGGCACGCGAGCTGTCTCCCGACTCACCTGCAGCTGTGCATGCACACGCGCTCCAGCTAATGTTTGGGTCTCTGGTGTGCATGCGGGCAATTCAGGGGACCTAGTTGGTCTTCGGAGCTCTCCTGCGCATGCGCGTGCATTTGTTAGAGTACTTGTGTGCAGCATATGCATATGTAGATGGCATTCGCGCACATGCATTACATGCATGAAAACTGCATGCATACGCAGATGGTGCAATTACACACGCAGCGCACGGGGAGCCGTGCAAAAGTCATGTGCATGTGCAGATGGTGTGGTTGTGCACGCAGCACATGGGGAAGAGTCGCATGTTAGTGTGAATAGCATGTGTGCATGTGCACAGTGCCCGAAACGCATACTTGTTTGACACTTGGTGAGTAAAAGGTTCACCACCACTGCCCTATACTATTTCAGACAAGTGGCTGTCCATTATTTTCTTAAAAGCCTCCAGTGATGAAGCATCCACAGCTTCTGAGGGCATGACCTTCCACTGGTTAATTGTTCTCACTGTTAGATGTTAGGAAATTTCTCCTTAGTTCTAGGTTTCTTCTCTCCTTGATTAGTTTCCATCCATTGTTTCTTGTCTTGACTTCATATTAATAGACTAAAGTAACACTAAATTGTTAACATCAAATTTCAGGATTAAAATCCAGGAAAGTTCCATAAAATTACAATCAATCGTCTGCTATAGATACTAAGGTAGATAACTATAGATAAAAAAACAAGGATGGATAGAACTCATTCTACATGAAACAACTGCATGATGCCACGTGTCATCTTGGGGTGAAGCATCCTCTGAAAAAGGACGGAATAGAATGGTACCTGGACACTGTGAAGAACTGGAACAGCCTTAGATCCAAGAAAATAAGATTGTTATTTTTTCAGAATACGTTTGGTTCCAGGAAAGTTCTTTCTTTACCCTTGTGGTGGGATACTCAACTGTTATCTCAACTGTCAACTTGACTGCTTGACAATTAGACGTTGTCTAGGTCTTGGACTGGTACCTAGACGATATGGGGTGAGGTATTCTTAAGCTCAGTTTTAGCAAGATTATGCAGCTGTGAGTATATGGACCATCTGGATCTGTGAACCTTTTCATCATTAGTTCTGAATGGGGTTGCACTGCCCCAGATGTGCACAATTGGGTATGTAAATAACTAGTGCACAATTTGGGGGTCTTCCTGGACTTCCTGCTCTTGGTTGAAGAGCAAGCTGTGGCCAAGATTCATCGTGGCTGACAAATGCATCCATTCCTGAGAGGAAAGACCCTTCCTACAGTCATCTAAGCCTCAGTCACCATGTGTATTAACTACTGAAATGTGCTCTACGTGGGTCTGTCCATCAACCTCAGTTGCAAATGGGTTGAACAACAAAGTGCTCTTCTTCAACTAAAGAAAGGAGATGCACCTAACATCTTTAGGTCAAAAGGTGACGGGAAGGACAAAATAGGCATGGAGGAGCTGTAAGGCCTAAGGAAGCTCACAATCATAGCACAGAATGACAATTAAGGACAATTAAGGAGTGTGAAACAATTTTTCCAACACACTCAGCAGTTTCCTTATGATATTGGGTATATCTTATATAGTAGCAATATCAATAGCACTTAGATTTATATACTGCTTCGTAGTGCTTTACTGCCCTCTCTAAGTGGTTCACAGAATTAGCATATTACCCCCAACAATCTGGGTCCTCATTTTACTGACCTCGGAAGGATGGAAGGCTGAGTCAATCTTTCACCACTCAGAATCGAACTCCTGGAGTGAGCAGTGAGTTAGCGGGCAGTACTGCTTTCTAACCACTGCGCCTCTACTAAAATTGGCATAGGGAATGGGCATACTGTATCTTCTATTTTCTTTTAGTCTGATCATATACTACAGTATAAGTTCTTCAAGGAAATAAGTTGACTAAAATTACCTCAATAGAAGTCAACATATTCCACATATCTTCTATATAGCTATATGGCTTATGAGTTGATATTTTGAAATTTCAGAAGTTCTCTCAACAGTTCCAATCCCAAAAGCACCAGACTTAAATTCTTCTTCCTAAAGATAAACTAAAGAAAGGAATGTGTATTCAAGACAAATCAGCAATTTTTTTAAAAAAAATCTTTATTAATTATTTACAGATAAAAAAACATATAGTATAATTTTCAAAAAAATATAAGTTATATATGGGTATACAACACAACACATAAAGACAACCACAAAGAAGGACTAACCAGGGATCGTATCGAACCGCCAAATACTTATTCAAAGTTACATCCCGGTAAATCCTTTTGTTCAAATAGCGTTGACTATTTTAAATACCAAACGCTATCTCATTATAATTAAGTATATATTTAATACTATGTTATTTATTCTATATTTGTCCTCTTCTTTAGCCATAAATACCAGCGTTCCCAGTTGCTGTAGTATATGGATTCTTTTTTGTCTCTTAGGATATACGTTAATTTGTCCAATTTGGCACAATTCAATATCTTGTTTATTATAAGTTGATCTGAGGGTGTATTCACATTTTTTCCAATGCTGGGCAAGTGCCATTCACGCAGCTGTTGTAATATGGATGAATAAGTGCCAGTCTTGTTTGCCCACGTCTTTTAGTTTGATTCCAAGTAAGTAAGAATCTGAAGTTAAGGGGAAACTTGCACCTGTTATCTCATTCAACCATTTTTGAATCTTTCCCCAAAATTTCCTGATCTGAGGGCAGGTCTACCACTGGTGAAAGAAAGTACCTCTGGCTGAATTACACTTCCAGCATTTATCCGAGGATCCAGGGAACATTTTAGCTATCCTATCTGGTGGAAGTTACCACCTATAGATCATTTTATAAAAGTTCTCCTTAAATGCCGCTGATAATGTCAATTTCATTGATCTATTCCATATTCCCTGCCATTCTTCAAGTTGCATAGGTCTTCCTAAATTTCTTCCCCAAAATCAGCGTTTTTTGTTATGAAACGTAGAAATGTATTTCTGTTGATTTGGAGAATTTGTAATTCTGCTGATTTGAAGAAAGACAAAAACGAAACCTGCGCAGAAAACATCCTTGCATAAGATGCTGCAGTTTACATTGGATTTCCAGGATTGTATCCAGTGTTTTTCACTTGCCAACTAAGTGAAAACTACAGCAAATCGTCACTCTACACTTCCCAAAATTTGCTCCAGGATGTTCCTGAATACATTTATTCTGTGTCTAAGAATGCAAAAGAAATCTGTCACAATGTATTTTATAGAGAAACAGTGAACTGGCAAAATGAATTCTGATAGCAGCAATAAACGGAGTCTGCTGCCATCCCTTGTTCACCGCTAAAAAGTTCATAAAGGATCCATTCAAAGAGTCTCATAAAATCCAGATTTTATTAAATGGTTGTTATTTTACTGTACTACAGGCATATTTTGTAATCAAATAAACCCCAAAATAGAAACAATTTTTGTAATGTAATCAAATAAACCATATACTGTAATTGAAATGAATTTTATAGTAACATTTCTCTAGATTCTTATTTTACTTGGGGGGGTGGGTTAATTACAATATGTTAGTTATTTTGCAAATAATTGCAATGAATTAGTAAATTTACAAATGTCTTTGCAATAAGTTAATTAATAACTTGCATGTATATAGATGATATGAGTTTTCTTTTAACATTTCTTTTAAAGAACAAATGTGAACAGGTTTTCAGTTTTGATAGAATCAAAATAATCATTAATGGTAGTTCTCAGCTATCTATATTCTGCTTTAAGGACTGTTTTTAATTATTATTATTTCAATTAAGAAGCAAATAAATAAGATACAATATTGTAAGTCACTCGTCTGCATCTGGGTGCTTTTTGGAAATGATAGACTACAGTTCCCATAATAGCTGACTGGGAATAATGGGAATCACAATCTAACACAGCTGAAAAGCACAAGTTTGGGAAAAACTAATATCATAGCTCCCAGCGACCAGTAAGATCCCACAGAGTTGGTCTCCTCCGGGTCCCGTCAGCTAAACAATGGCGGCTGGCAGGCCCGTGGGGGAGGGCTTTCTCTGTGGCTGCCCCAGCTCTCTGGAACCAGTTACCTCCTGAGGTCCAGACCACTCCCACCCTATTGGCCTTCCGAAAAGCGGTGAACACCTGGCTTTTCCAGCAGGCCTGGGGCTGTTGATCTCGCTGTTGCGATCTTGTCAGATCTGGCCATGAATGGTGTGAATGGGTTTTAATGTTTTAATTTGTAAATGTTTTTATAATTGTTTTCTTTTTTTAATGCATTGTAAGCCACCCTGAGTCTCCAGAGAAAGGCGGCATATAAATTGAACTAATTAAATTAAATTAAATTAAACAAATATGAAGCTTGCTGGAATGATTCCATTGCACCTCACTTCTCTCTATTTTTGTTTTCATTCAATATTTTCAGTATGGCTTACTTCTATACAGATACACACAGCCTTTGAATTTCAATAGCATGATGTTTTGTAATGGATATTTGATCCTGAAGGTCTATAGGAAATTATTGTATGTGTGCTTTGTGATCAATAACTAAGTTCACAAATAACTTCAACTTGATCTGGTACATTAACTTGTGTTCCTTGTTAACAAATTAGTATGAATTCCCTGTGACGTTTCCTTATCATTTGGTTGACAGAATAGCAAGAAGAGAAATACAGTGAAATGCGTAAATTCAGAAAGATATATGATAATAAATTCAGACGCGTTTCCGTAACCCCTCTCATTGTCTGCTAAGAGTACAATTTTCAGATGTGTTTCATTTACTTTGATGCTTCTTTTATCTCCCTTTATAGCAAACTCTTCATTTTATTGCTCCAAACACTCATGAAAAGTTTGAAATATTTATTTTGGAAAGCGAATGCAGAAAGAACAATTTAACATGGCCTATTGCAAAGCATGTCATATTGTAATATTGCATTGGGACTCTTGTCTCACCACTACCCTTACGAATTTAAGTTGATTCAGTTTCAGTTATACGAATTTAAGTACTGTATAAACTGCAGTTTGGGCCCAAGAAAATTGACTTCTTCATTGATCATAGAGAAATCAAAAACAGGAAAGCAGCATTTGAGAATAAATTATTGAGCTTATTGGACATATCAAAATTAATAGTCAGATTATTTATTTTTATTTTATTTTATTTTTATTATATTTGTATACCACCCTCTCCTGAAGGACTCGAGGCGATGAACAGCCAGCTAATAAAATACAAAAAATACAAAATTTAAAACAGTATTAAATTCCAATTTAAATCAATTTGGCCCACAATTAAAACCCCTGTATTAAAACCCATAATTTAACAATTTAAGTTAAAACAATTTAAAAGAGTAGGTCAGGTCAATCCGGCTTGATGAAACAGAAATGTCTTTAGGGCACCACGGAAGGTGCGAAGATCCAGGATCCGCCGTATCTCTGGGGGCAACTTGTTCCAGAGGGTGGGTGCCCCCACACAGAAGGCTCTCCCACTGGAGGCCGCCAGCCGGCATTGTTTGGCCGACGGCACCCTGAGGAGCCCCTCTCTGTGGGAGCACACTGGTCGGTGGGAGGCTACTGGCGGCAGAAGATGGTCTCGTAAGTACCCATCCTAAGCCATGGAGCGCTCTAAAGATGGTAACAAATACCTTGAATCGCCAGTGCAGCTCGCACAGGAGAGGTGTTACATGGGTGCACCGAGTCGCCCCCATCACCACCCGCGCAGCCGCATTCTGGACCAGTTGGAGCCTCCGGGTGCTCCTCAAGGGGAGCCCCATGTAGAGAGTGTTACAGTAGTCCAAGCAGGACGTGATGAGGCCATGAGTGACTGTGTGTAAGGCATCCCAATTCAGAAAGGGACGCAACTGGTGGATCAGGCGAACCTGATAAAAAGCCCCCCTGGCCACAGCTGTCATATGCTCTTCCAAAGACAGCCATGTATCCAGGAGGATGCCCAAGTTGCAAGCCCTCTCTGTGGGGGCCAATGACTCGCCCCCAAAAGTCAGCGATGGGACCAGCTGACTATATCGGGATGCCGGAAGTCACAGCCACTCGGTCTTGGATGGGTTGAGCCTGAGCCTGTTTCTCCCCATCCATTCTTTTTAGGTCAAAAAGAAATATTAACTCAACATTTTCACCAAGAATTGATCTTACGGTCAGAGGACATGATAGGTAAAGGTAGAGGGTTCCCCTTGCACATATGTGTTAGTCGTTCCTGACTCTAGGGGGCGGTGCTCATCTCCGTTTTAAAGCGCTGTCTGAAGACATCTCTGTGGTCATGTGGCTGGCATGACTAGATGCCAAAGGTGCATGGGACACTGTTACCTTCCCACCAAAGGTGGTCTCTATTTTTCTACTTGCATTTTTTAATGTGCTTTCAGACTCATTTCACCTATAGGAAGTGTAATAGTATGTTTTTAGATAGAAGCTCAACATAAGTGCCCTGAAACAGATGCTATAAAGTCCTGTGCCACAATTCAATATAGGCATATCCAAGGCTTGACAAAATGCACTGGAAACAATTAAACTAAAATGATATTTCTCTGTCTGAATTGCAATACAGAAAATCAGTTTTGTTAAGGTAGCACAGACCTGCACAAAATATACCCAGTAATCCTACATCTTGTTGAATGCCCTAGTTCTCAGATTGTAGCAGAGGATTGCATTAGGAGACTATTCAGAATAATAGTGTTTGCTTTGTTTTAATATCAGATAATAAATGCTAAAAAGCAGTGAAAATTATTTTTCTATGCATTGTTCTTTTTTAAAGCCCTGTTCATTTCTCTACATAACATGGTGTTGATGGAGCTAATTTGACTGTTGTCTGATTCAGCAAAATATCTATTGTTTAACAATGGTCCTTGTCTTGTATCTAATTGAGTAAAGTTGTCTTGATAACACGGATCACTTCCTATCAAATAGTAGGGAGGAGAAAATGAATTTAAATTCAGAGTACAGCTGGAAGGGGCCTTGGTCTTCTATTATTGAGCATGCTTTGTTAGCCAATTACAAATCTGCTTATTGAGCATGATTTATTAGCCAATTACACTTCTATTGGGTGGTGATGCTTTCTATCCCACATTTTTTAGCTTACCAAGAAGTAAGTTGTGGTCTACTTTGTCGAAAGCTTTACTGAATTCTAAGTATATTATGATGACAGCGTTTTGCTGATCCACAAATTTAATCTTTTTGTCAAAGAATGAAATAAAATTTGTTTGGCATGATTTGTTTTTGATGAAGCAATGTTGGCTACTGGCTATAACTTTGTTTCGTCATTTTCATCATTCTATTTTTTCATTCATGTCCCTATTTTTCTTTGTGAGGTGCTTTGCAAGGTGCTTTACACAAAAATATACAGCAAGTTGTTCAAATTCTTTTTCAATTTTTTGTAGAGATATTTCTTATACTGTAGAAAATAATACAGAGGTTAAAAGGTGCCACAGAAATGAATTGTCACAGATGCTGACAATCTGTATATTTGGAACACAAATACCGTTTCTGATATTTATACGAAAACCACATATATTATTAATAATTCCAATAACCATTCAGGAAATTTGTATTAAAACGAATAGCACACAATGAGAAATGTTTCATTTAAAAAGAACATTGGGAAAATGTATGTGAAAATGTTGCACTGACAACTATACATTGAAAACCATAGATATTAATAATTGAGTACAAAAAATCCTTATGTCTGAGAATGCTACAACAAATGAAAATATGTTTTTATTGTAGTAATGCCTAGGTAGTGTTAGATAGTATCTATGTTTGAAGGATGCCTAATAAAAATGTTAACTTATTTAAGTAGAAAGGAACAATTAGTATCTTTACTGCTTGCTAGTCTTCAGTCAGACATTGAATTCATTTTTATTTTTAATTTACCCAAGATTGTTTATTAAAGCATTACCTACAGGGTCTATTGGTAGAGTAAGTTTTTTTAATTAAAGAAAAGAGATTATCCATGTTTATTGCTGACTGAAAGACTCTTAACGACTTTTTGCATAAACATGAAAAAAATGTGACATGGTTCTGATGATTATAAAAGGACAGATTATAAAAGGAGATAAAGGAGATAAAGATGATGTCATTTTAGACATGTGATATAAATTTGGACTTATATCGGCAGCGAAGAATATTGGAAGCTACTTCTTTATACTTTGTAAAACTTCTCCCTTGTTTTTCTTTTCTTGCAGTTTTTTTCCTTTTGGTTTTTTATTTGAATTATGTCTTTTTTCTTTCTTGTTATTAGTTTATTCTAGCCTTTATTTTCTTGTGTGAATGTTTTAATAAAAAATTATATGTGTGTGTGTGTGTGTGTGTGTGTCTATACCGTGTTTCCTCGAAAATAAGACCCTGTCTTATATTTTTTTGAACCCTGAAATAAGTGCTTGGCCTTATTGCCATGCGCTCAAAAGCCTGTGGTAATAAGGGCTTATTATCAGGGGATGTTTTATTTTGGGGAAAACAGGTTATATATAATATAATATATGCAAAAAAAACCTATAGTCATTTGTCTTCATGGAAGTCAAAATCAGTAGGTGTTGCATTATGTTTAAAGCTTGGTCTGTTTGTAGATGTATGTTATCATCATACAGGTAGTCTCTGAATTACAACCATTAATTTAAGAGTACAGGTAGTCCTCTACCACAATTGAGCCCAAAATTTATGTTGCTAAGTGAGACATTTGTTAAGTGAATTTTGCTCCATTTTACGACTTCTTTTTGCCACAATTGTTAAGCGAATCATTGCAGTTAGTAACCTGCTTGCTAAGTGAATCTGGCTCCCCCATTGACTTTGCTTGTCAGGTCACAAAGGTTGATTATATGACTCTGGGACATTGCAGCCGCCATAAATATGAACCAGTTGCCAAGCATCTGAATTTTGATCACATGACCACAGAGAGCTGCAATGGTCATGTGTGAAAATGGTCGTAAGTCACTTTTTTCAGTGCTGTTGTAACTTTGAACGGTCACTAAACAAGCTGTTGTGAGTCGAGGGCTACCTGTATCATCCCCCCAGTGTCATGTCACTAACCGTGGGATTCACTTAATGGCCATGATAAAAATGGTCATAAAATCAGTTCTCCTCGCAGGATGGTTTGCTTAATTGCATCACTTAGCGACTGAAGTTCTGGCTCCAATTGCAGTCATAACTCAAGAACTATATACACAAAAGGAAAAGGGCTTCCATTACTCTGTGTTTTAATGAAGAAATAATATGTTCAAAATACTGAACAGATACAATCAAAGAATTATGATAAAAGATATCTAAACATGAAGGTGGCTCTATTTCACAGTAATTTTAGTAGTGTGGCAGAGCTGAGATAATAAAAGGCCTTTTTGAATGCAAAACATTTATGATAAGTTTAATTACAATTATACCACAAAGATATCACTCTTTTCTTAAGTGTGTGTGTTGTGTGTGAGAAATAGGCACTCAGTTGCATATATTAAAGATATTACTGTTATACATAGCAACAGATGGTATGGTTGTTAACATTCCTAATATCAGTATTTTTGTGGCTATTATTTAATATACAACAGTGGCCAAAATTGTGGAAACGTTTTGGGAAAAGTGTATTTTTGAGGTTTGATGGCTAATAACACCACTTTTTATTTGGAGTTTCAAGATAATCATATTCCACTGCTGGAATGGCCTGGGAATAGCCCAGACCTTAACCCAAATGAAAATCTATGGAGCCGACTAAAGAAACTTGTTAGTCAGAAGCAACCCAGCAATAAAACCCAGTTAATAGAAGCGATCATTCAATCTTGGTTTCACATTATAACAGCCACAGAACTAAAAGACTTGATTCACTCCATGGGAAGATGTTGTAAGGCCGTAATTCATGCTAAAGGTTACCCAACTAAGTATTAACTGACGTGATAAATTAGTTTTTTCTATGGTGATAATTTTTGTATATCTCGTTTTTTCTACGTGTTTCACTTTTCTTCTTTATACTGTAACTGCTATTCTAGTAGCCAATCCTTCATAAAAGTTATTGCATTACATTCTTGATTAAATTATCTTCCCATTTATATATTGTTTTATAATACTACTCCAAAAAAAAGTGGTGTTATTAGCTAGTTTTAGAAAACACACTTTTCCAAAAAGGTTTCCACAATTGTACAGGCCACTACTGTACAAGTGTCCCCCAGAATGCAAAGTTTCTTCTTCAGTTAAAAATTACGATAAAAAAAGCTTTCCTTTTCTTTCAAATTTCTTCCGCATTCAATTGTGAAACTTCCGTTACTTCCAGAATGTGCAGATACTGTAAGTTGCTACTGCATTACGATGGGCTAAAATGCAATCTTTATACTTTAAAGACTCTAAATATAACTGTCCTATTAACTATCTATTTTAATTTATACCAAGAAAGGCAGCATAAGTAAATAGAAAATAGTCAATACTCGGGAGTGATTCAGTTTTCTACAGAATGGAGAGAATTAGATACCTTTTGATAATGTGTAGTTTGAAGGACTTTTATTCAATTTGGGTAATAATGCATTTTACATTTCTCAAAAATTTTTTTTCCCAAGACTTTCAGCAATCACACACAAAATCTCACAATACAGAGTTCTTCGTAAACACTCTCAAGAAAAGCACTTGCCATGGCAACTCTAATGTAAACTTGTTAAATAAACTGGCACAAGTCATGATACAAATATCCTACGTTCAAAACTACAAAATTATTGCTAAGATGTGTTTGACTTTGGTAGACATCTACTTGGAACATGCAGATTGGAATTCTCAAATCATAATCGTATATCCAAATCAGCCAATGTAATTCTGATCTCAGAGCTCTGCCAAATGTTAAAGAAGTTTGTTGAAGCAAAAGTTATAAGCAAAACTCTTCCGTTGCCGTAGTTTTTCTTGTGTATGCCCACTGTTATTCTTTCTAAATTTGCTTCTGCTTCAGTGCTGTTGGTGTTTGGGTATATGTATGCTCAAACATGTGTGCTTCAAGAACAGCATGAGTTTGGCCATATAGCAAAAACATACAGTGCTGTCTATACCACAAATGAGGATTGGAATAACAAATTTGCTCTTGTCCCCATATACAGCTCTTGCTATTCTGTACTTATTAAATATGCAGTAAAGCTCAACTTGACCATTGTTTCTTCAAGCTTCAATAGTCTGCTATTCCCAAGGGAAAAAAATTGGCTGTTTACACAACATGCTTGTACGTGGTTAGCTTAAACATGGTTTACATCACTTGCTGAGTAATACAATGAATATAACGAATTTCAAGGGATACAGTGAATAATAAATTAACCATATAGCCTGGGTTTGAAAAATGCATTAAATTAAAATATGCTTATCTAGTTTTTGGTTATATGCATTATACAAACGCAACCATATTTCACCAATTTGTGATGAAATTAACTCCTGTCAGCCAGCTCCTAAATAATATATTCTAAAGGCTGTGTTAAGGTGTGGTTTTCTTTTTCTTTTTGTCATTTGCTATTGAAACATCTGTTAAATAGAAGCAATGAGACCTACACATGCTTAGTTTTATTTTATTATTTTTTTAAAAAAAATATTAATGCCAGTGTATTTATTCTGGTAAGGAAACAAAAACTAAACGAAGTAGCAACCAACATCGAATGATATCAAAATAGTTCTTTTAATGGAACATAAACATTTCATAGCTCTTGATTCTTTATTACAGTCATGTTTATGAAAGCTTTAAAGAAGTTGCTACACTCAGTTGAGATTGTGGTATAAATTGGCACATGAAGTACAATTTACCTGTCCATACATACACAACACTTCTCACTCTTACTCATTCATACTAACTTACATGATGCATATACATTGTGACTAAATCCATATATGGCCTAAAGCACATACAACAAAATTTCTAAAAATAACATATTCTACATTAGTAACAAGTCTGCTGCGCTGTATTTACAACTAATGATCTGGTACTGTGAATGGTAATTTGCTTAAGGATCATTTTTGTGAACACACATTTAAAATGTTCAAGTTGTTATCAACTATCAAATCAGATATATATCTACAAGAAGATCTGTATGATCATGTACAAATATTCTAAGGCAATTGTAGTTTGTTCCACAGGGTTTGTGCTGCCATTGTTATAATCCTTTTCTCATGTCTAGAAAGCTGTTCCTGTTAATATGCAAGAAGGCATAATGACTCATTTCTGATCAGCAGGTTATTGGCTCAAAAATCTAGTATCTTGGGATGTGGAGATTTCTTTTAAAGTTCATGGAATAGCACCATAGAAATAGTCTTTGCCACCACAAAAAGAAAAAAAAATCCTTTTTCAATTGCTTGGGAAACCTTTTTTTAAAAATTATTTTGAAACAACTCTTTCCTCATTCCTTATTGGCTTAAAGTAATAATAAAATAATTAGTTCACCCATGCTCCATGTAATCCCCCCTCCCAGTTTCCCACAGTAGTAAACGTGGCAGGACTGAAGGCCTAATACAAAAGATGGCTTCCAAGCCTGACACAAACATTTCCAAGGAAATGCAGAATAACAGTTCATTTTTCCCAGTGGAATGAAATTTATGATTGATGTGTTGGGTTATTCTGGTCCTGATTCCGTCTGCTGATCACTGGGAAGAGGTTTGCCTTAGGCTGGCAAAAGACCAATTCTGATTTGGTTAGCATACTACAGTACTTCAGCAATAATACACTTAATACCCTCAGTTACTGACAATATCCAAAGTCTGAATGTATTCATAGTGAATCATGAATGTAAAACGATCAGTTCTACTTTGTTATTGAACCAAAAACTGCCCACAGATTTAACGATTTTGCAGATACAGTTTTCCAGGTTTTTATATGAGTATGTGGAGGGATAGAAAAAAGAATCAGGTTTTTCTTCTCTTCTCATGACTTTTCTTTGTACATTTTACATCTTGGATATGCCACCAATGCAATTAGGATAAGAAAAATACAAAGACAACATTTTCAAGTGCATGACCTGTGTAGCAGGTGAGGTTTTTCTCCTCTCCTGGATTCAAGTCACTTGTCAAAAAGTTACAGTCAGCAGGATCTTTTCCTATTGTTGAAGATGGAAACAATCCTGACGTTTGTCAAGCTGTGAACAAAGCTCTTATAGTCTCCTTGGACAGCATGCAATATCTTTTCAGCAGTTTGCAAAGACAACCATGAATGGAGACCATATGTCGTCACAATGTCTGTTCCTCTACAGAGAGGAGTTTATCTAAGAGTGGGATGTTTCAGTTTTTCTTCTGTTTGAAATCAGGGGCTAAAAAAAATCTTTGCTTTTTGCTAATATTGTCAGTATATATATATATATATATATATATATATATATATATATATATATAT
>WNWU01000048.1:3944278-3989701 GCA_012654045.1 Ptyas mucosa
TATATATATATATATATATATATATATATATATATATATATATATATTAAAGAATCCCTCCACCCCTTCAAACAGTCATTCTCTGTTTAATTTTGTGAGGGGTGTCTTGTGTTATTTTTGAGTGTGAACATTATCTTGGTATTTTATACTTTTGTATCGTATATGAAAGCCTTTTTTGTTAATTGTATCATCTGTATGAAAATGGAGTAAAACAGAATCACCTGCTGAATAGATTTCTTCCGGGGGCTGTAGGAGGAAGAAGAAAAGAGAGAGGCTTACACCAAGGCTATTCTAGAAACAACAATAAATCATTCAGACTGCAGCGATTATATTGTTCTTTTATCTGAAACACAGTGTACCCAATCTTAATAAAACGCATTATAATGATTTGTGTTTCTTCTGCTATGGACAGTGAACAAAATAGTGCTGTTTCTTTTTTTTAAAAAATTAAACATTTTAAAGTTGGAATGACAGATGGAGCCATATGCTGTACCCTTTTCCTCCATTTTTATTTAAAGAAAAGGACTGCGAAATAAAAGTGGTACGAACTGACTTAAGCATTTCCTTCTTGTTATTTCCCCACCCCCACTCAAAACTACCCAGCTTAGACTCTGCATTTCTCCTGTTCTATGATCAAAGAAAAACCTGAAAAAAGAACAGAAGATTCTTCCTCCGCTTTTCCATCTTCATCTTAAAGACAATTCGATTTAAGTTTTCCTTGAACTAAAATCTGCCTCGAATTAGGAATAATTGTTGTGTTTCCCTTTAACGTTGTGCTTATCTATTCATTTTCTCCTTAGACAGAGAAAAACATTCTCTTTTAATAAATTTTCATTCAAAAATATCAACACAGAGGAATCTCCTTTCTTTTGGATCCTGAGCCATTTTAAAACAGGAATCCTGGTAGTTTAAATATTCTGTTCAGTTAAATGCTGTGTTCGTTCATCTGCCAATGAATATTATTTTGGCAGGGTAAGAATTGCATTTGGTCTTTATATGCCAAGCTACATGCCAAAGAATTGGTAAAGCAAAAGGACATAACAGCAAGATAAAAATTGCTTTTATTTAAATTTAATTATGATTATATTTGCTTAATTAAATATAGAACTTTACATATACTGCAGAAATCATTAAGAATTTGCCAGAAGGATGATCCCGCGATGTTACCTTGTTTGTCTAAAATTGCACTATATAAATTATAACTCTTCTATATTCCGTTGCTGGATTGTAAATAAATTGGTACATATTGTCATCTTTACTGGTTGTATTCAGTAAAATAATGCTTTTGCTTGAAAAGTTCTGAAGAAATTATCCAATAGTTTTTCACAATGAATTAATTTCACTGCTCATTAAATAACCTAATATATATAAATATAGGCAGCTTAAGAAATTGACTCAAGTCTTGTTAGCTATCAATTTTTTTTATAACAAAATAATGTAAAAAACTAAATTAGATATTCGATTAGACTAGCGGTATTTTGACATGGCCTGAAGTTGTATACACCTTTGTTATTGTAATCGCTTGGTTTAGATATGAGAATGTTTGAATTAAATAATTTGAATTAAATTATTTTTTTATCACAAGTTAAAGGTGAAATAGAAACATGGAAATACTATTTGGAAAACCTTTATAGTCAATCTGACAGGAAAATTTCAATTTTTGTTCAGGACTAAACTCTAAACTCTCAGGATTAACCCTCCAAAAAACGTACGAAAAATTCTATATTAAATGTAGCTGTCTCAATTGTTTTATTTTGTTTTCTGACAGCACCTCTGAAATCATTCTAAACAATAGTAGAATGTCTAAAATTCTTATTCTTCTATACACCTTTATGTATTGTTTCTATCTATGTGCTTTTCAGTAACCATTTTTGTTTTTTGCCAAAAACAAAAATTATCTGATTCTCTTAGCTTTAAGAAACAAATACTTTCACTGCAAAAAAACTAAATTACTGATACAATCCAGTAAGCTACTTTACACAATTTTTCTGAGCACAAGTTTGCAGGAGTTTAATCCCCCCCCTCCCTAAACAGTAATCCTTCCACTGCACTGAAGCTTTCTTTAAACTCAGAGAGATTTTGGTTGTAACAAACTCTGGACATGAAAGTCTGCTAGAGAAAAATGGAAAACAGCAGAAAGATGCTAGTGCATAGGTATCTCTATGGCACATCTACATATGCTGTTCTGATTTTTTATGAAGAAATTTGATAATTGCGAAACCTACCCCTGATCCACAAAACCGGCCAATCCTCAGAGCCGATGTATCATGACCATCAAAGACTTCTAAGTAGTCATAGCCACAATCTGCTTCTTCTTCCACTTCAAATGTCTGAAAAATTAACTCTATTCGATAGCCGTGGTCTGACACCAGCAACCACTCGCAATCTGCTTGAACTGGGTAATTATTATCTCCAAACTGAGCATGAGAGTAAAGGTCTCGCATCTTGCTTTCAGCTTTCAGGCGACCACCACACTCTGTGGGCAAGATGGGGGAAAGAAAAGATTTGTGCCTTAGTTCTAGTTTTGAAAGGGATCAGATTTATTTTTCTACCATGATTAAGAACCACCAAGAACAAAAGAAAAACCACTAGATGTCAGTATAAACAAAGAAATAGACATCATAAGACATTATTTGATTCCAGCAGGACAAAACTTTAATTGCTGGCAGAAACTTTTTTTTTTCATGAAAGAATTTTGATCACCAAGATTTATAGTTCAGCTTGATTTAAAATATATTCTTGCAGCAAAACATTATGATTTGGTTTTCCAAGAAATAACAGAACGGATTATTAAAATGTATTCTGTGCATTTAGTATATGCATATAAAATATATTCTGTTTTTTGCACAAAGAACCTGATTAAACTTTCACCTACAATGGTGGTAAACAGGTATCCATTGAAGTTAGTAAAAATTATTATCACACCTGTTGAATGGGTTGCTTGGAAGCCTTTTCTTTGAACTGATGCATCAGAGACAAATCGGACAAACATTTTATTTCCTGTGGCAATAAGAGGATCTGGTATCTTATTTCCACATAAACGCCCCAGAATTGGGGATTTTTCATTTTCTCCATCAAACACCTCTAGATGGTCGTAAGCACATTCCTGATGTTGTTCAATTTCAAACTCAATAAATACCTGAAAAAAAATAGCAAAATATTAATCCAGAATTTAAGTGTATCCCAATGACAATTATACATACTGATCAGAATCATTCTAAATATTAAATTAAATATTAGAGGATGGTATTGGAAGAAGCAAACAATGAAATAATAAAGGTCTAATTTAGCCCTAATATAGACATATTTATGAGAACTTTGAAGATTTATTACAAGTTCTTTTGCATTGGATCTAATTGTGCTCTTAATAGCGTTCTCAGTTTGCAATCATCATTTGCATTAAAAATACCAAGATATTTATTCCTATCATCTATCCATGATAAAAGTAAAAAAATCTAGATTATGTCTAATACCTGTTGATTTTTTCAACTTTATAGGATGGTTCCATTTTTTTCAGATAACTAGAAAGAAAGCTAAAGGAACATTTCGGAAACGTGTTATAAAACTAATTTTAAAACTATATTTTAGAGCTTTTAGAAATGAATTCATTAAATAACCACAACTAAAATTACAAAGAAAAATATTTTGGTACTTTGGCTGAATTTTTTTTTAAAAAAGAAGGAAATTTTCATAAACCTAAACATTCAAGGATTTCATTTCTTTTCATTCCTGTATATTATTATTTTTTGTTCAATGTAATTTTCAAGCTTCCTTCAGCAGTTAATAAATGTCTGGTTAATAGAATTCCTTCTGATTTTCCTCTGTTGGCATGATAAGTTTGTGACAAAGAACATAGTTATAACTTGAACTAGACACAGCTCTTCAAAATTCTTGAACTAAATCTTAAGCACAGAAGTTGGGTGAATATTATTTCTGAATTACTCCTGGGGAAACAGAAATTCTCCAGTACTGGAGCTAGAAGACATACTCAGTGATGTATAGCATCTGTAATAAAACCCCCAATAGGTGGAGTTCCTTTATAATATCTTCCTGTAGGATTTAATTAAGTATAGGGATCCACAGAGACCTGACCTCTGGACAGATGACTGTACAATAAAAGACAGAATATCCCTTAGACCAGTGATGGCTAACCTTTTTGCCATCACGTGCCAAAAGCAGGGGGAGCATGGTGGGGTCACACGCACGCGTGCCCACATCCATAATTCTATGCGCCTCGCCCCCCCCCATGTTCCCCCCACTTTTGGCACATGATGGCACGGTGGGCCCGGTAGGCCTGTTTTTCACTCTCTCCAGGCTCTAGAGCCTTTCTACGAGCCTAGGGAGGGTGAAAATGCCTTCCCCACTCCCAGAGGCCCTCCGGAGGCCAGAAACAGTGTGTTTCCTGACTTCTGTTGGGCCCAGAAGGCCCAAAAATCAGCTGGCCGGCGCACTCATGCATGCCGAAGCTGAGCTCGCATGCCCACCAATATGGGTCCACGTGCCACCTGTGGCACCCATGCCATAGGTTCGCCATCACGGCCTTAGACTCTCATTACTAAATAAATACAGGCACATAGCATTTCTCTCATGCTCCTTGTCTACAAAATTATATTCTCCTTTGGTAAAATTTCAGCATCAAATTATTTTTCACCAACCTGAATATAAATTATTTGGAAAAAATATTCCTCAGCACTTCATTATCTACAGTGCTCCATTGCAGCCCAAACTTAAGCAAAGTTCATGCTCTTTTAAGGATATTAATCACATTCTGCTAGTTGTAACTTCCGTATAGGCCTCTTTCTTGAACATGGGAATTAGTGGTTCTAATATAAGTTAAAAGTTATTGCCATACATTGTTTTTTTCATTTAAAATCCAAAGAAAGTTCAGTAAATCTTTTAGGGCAGGTGTCTCCCATGTTGAGAGTATAGGAGAACACAGAATTGAATTAGAGTAGGTAGGCATTTTTCTCTGAAAGCAGAAAAATTGTTATCTGAAGTTTGCGATTCAGGAAAAGTCAGTTAGGTTGAAGAACAGTAAGTCAGAATACAATGATTTTTAAAAAAATGTTATCCCTAATGTAATAGCATTTTTATATTTGGTATAAACATAAAATAGTATTCTAAATTTGCATAGGATTTCCACTGTTTATTATTTATAAAAAGTTATCAATGCAAGTATTAAAAAAGAGAAATATCCGTCTTTTCTTGTACACGTGACTTAAGTATTTATTAAATGAAGTTAACATCCTTGCAGTTTTACCTCTAAGTTTTCCATCACACATTTAAAAATCAAATAGGTATAAGAGCAGCAGAAGATCCTTCTAGCAAATAAAATTAACATGCTAAGTCGATTTAAAACGAATAAAATTCAATAAGAATCAAATACAGAGCAAAGATATCTGTTAAAATGTCTTGGACAATAAGGCTGTTCTAATCTGCAGACTCCCTGATGGAAGTCAGCCAAAGTACAATGTGTTGCCACTTTATATTAACAGCTGTCCTTGAGAAATTTCGTATCGCTCAAGTGTTGACATTTTGGCAGTAAAATGGAAATAATCAGACAAGCACAAGTACTGCTAGCTGAAACAGAGATACTTTCTCTTGGCGTACTACATTAAGAAAGATCAGACATTCTTATTAATAGAAAGAAGCTGCAGATAAAATATTAACAGCTGAAGTATTATCCCAAATGCCACTCATAAATTTTGTTCACTATTACTACACAACTTTCAAAAGGCAAATCATTATGCTATTAAACATCTACTTCACTTCTATTAAAAAGAGAACTAGATCTATTCAATCTGCAGGCCATAATTAATTGATGTCCCCTTTGTATAACAGAAATATAACTAAGTATGACTAAAGTGATTTTTCCAATGAAAGACTGCTAATGCTATCAGTGGAAAGCATTACATGGCTATATTGTTTTCCCTTTTTAGCAGTTTTTCTTAGGCTCAGAGGAAAGATGGATGAAATGATAGGTGGGGGGGTAGGAGCAGTGGTGAAATCCTCCATGGATTGCCACTGATTTGCTGCCCGCGTGGCGCACACCAAACATGCGCTGCGTGCGGAAAAAGACCACTTCACTAGGTAAGTTGACAGCTGATCATAGAAAATACCGGTCCAGACGAACCGGTAGCTTTTTTTAACTACTGGTTCGCTTGAACCGGACTGAACTGGTAGCATTTCACTCTGGGTAGGAGAACAAGTGAATACTTAGATTGTTTAGAGCTCATAAAATTGTAAAGATGGCAGAATGGCTGCATAGCGAACAGACTCATCTGGAAGAATTCATAGTCAGCATGAAACCCATTGTGTTTTACAGAAAAGCTGTTAGTTTTACTCTAAAATTGTATGTATGTATGTCTCGGTATATATCACACTGGCCACATGACCACAGGAATGTCTTTGTACAATGCTGGCTTCCTCAGCTAAGAAACGGAGATGAGCACTGATCCCTACAGATACACACAACTACGCACAAAAGGAAGCATGTTTTAATGGGGCATGAGGAGCTGCTTACCATCAGTTTGAAATGATGCAATATGCAAAATATGAAAGTCAGTTTGATGCAGGGTGGGATTCAGCCGGTTCGGACTGATTCGGGTGAACCAGATATTAATTTTACATGTGGTTCGCTGAACCGGTAGTTGCAAGGACTGGATGGCCCCACCCACCCCGCACCTCCCAAGAATCTCCACGCAGCCCGTTTTGGATGCCATTATTTTTTTCCCCAAAAAACAATGGAAAGTCTGTACGTGAGATTGTTCTATAAACCCACAATTCTACACACACTGCCTCTCCTCATACCCTTGAATTGTAATTCATTATAAACACAGTCAGCAAATGACATTTTTGCAAGACCATCCAAAGATTAACCACTCAGCTCCCAGAATTCTTACAATGGAGGCAGTGGTGGGTTGCATCCGGTTTGGGCCGGTTCGGGCAAGCTGGTAGTGGTGATGATGTGACATCACCAAACTGGTTCTTTTTGATTGGGAGCTGGGCCCTCCCCCGCATTATACCTATCTTTATTTCTCGTTTTTTAGCCCAGCTGATAGGCGTGGCAGAGTGGATTGCCGCCCCTCAGCTGGGCAGAAACCTAATGCACTTGTGGCGATCCCACGCAAAGCACATGCGCGAAGAGAACCAGTGGGAACCCACCACTGAATGGAGGCCAAGAGCTTTCAAGCCAGGTGCCTCTACTATTGCTGCCCCCTTTCTGTTATTAATATAATGCTGGACAAAAATACCTCAAAACATTTGTAGAGGTCAGAGAACCTGCTAGTCCCAGGTTGTCTGAATGGATTCAGCAACTGCTATCATCTTATGAGGAATCAAAGGAAACGGGGCATTCCTTTTCCTCAGGTAGCACAAGCAGGTAATCTTAGAGACAGATTAATGGCTATAAATCAGGGGTTGATTCTAATTTTTTTTATTACTGGTTCTGTGGGCGTGGCTTATTTTGTGGGCGTGGCTTGATGGTCATGTGACAATTATTTAGGATTTAGCAGAGGTACTGGTCTACCAGGCTTTTAACTGCTTGCAGAACTGTACCGATCTGCCCATTTATTTTTGCAGGCACTGGGCTACCCATTTATTTTTACAGGCCCTGGTCTATTCATGTATTTTTGCAGGCCCTGGTCTACTCATTTGTTTTCTTTTAACACTGATCAGCTGTAGGGCAGCCCTTTGAAGCCCCAAGCCAAGAGTTTAAACAGTTTTTTTCCCTCTAGCCATCAGCTGGGACTCAGGAGGCAGCAATAGATTGGGGGTGGGGCCAAATAAAAGGTAAGAATAACGCGGGAGGTGGGTGGGGGAGTCGAGGGCAAGGGGGGCCCAGAACTGGTTCGGTGACATCATATCGTCATACCGGCTCGGCGGAACTGGGCCGAACCAGGAGGAACCCACCACTGCTATAAATGATGGATAAGTAACACTGCAAACTCAGGAAACGGAGCACAAAGTGACTTTAGAATAAAGGATGCTATTTTTTGATGCATTGAGAATATAGCTGATTCTGGAATTATTTAAATGAAGTGAGGTAACTTGTCACTAAATTGACAGTGAGAAAAAAAAAATACTTCCCAACCAAATGAATTCAAGGCTATGTGATAAAAACTCTAAATAAGGTAGTGAAAATGTCAAACACTCTGTTCTTTTAATGCAAATCCAGAACAAATTGTCAACTTTTACACATGTCCAGTACTTGCCATATGATGATAGGATTATTTTTGGCCTCATAAATGGCTCTTCAGCCACACTCAATAAATGAAGTCATTTCAACATCACTTGGGAAATGAGAAATAGATATTTTTACTGAATTCCCACTTGTATTTTTTAAAATCTTTTAAAATAAAATCATACAGCTACTAAGCATTACATTATAATGTGCTAAATACCACATGTCTGTGCATATTTTACTTCTACTACAGAAGTCTCTAATCTTTTTGGACACTTACACGCTTAGAATCATGACAGCATGTTGCGGGGAGGGGAACTTCTCCAATCACAATATGGTTGCATAGCCAGTTGGAAAATTAAGAATTCACATGGGGATGGGGTCTGGATGGTGGGAGTTCTGCTGCAATACCTATACCATGGATACAATGTTGGAGTCAAGCACTGTTCATAGATCTGTTTTTGAAGGGCAAAAAGTGATTCAGAGTACACATGGACATACACATAGCACAGGGTCAAGAATACTTCAAAGCAACTGCATCTTTCCTTGGCTTTCACATTTGCTCTTTGCTTATGAGGTACTCCTGACAGCTGTTATATGTAGGCCCATGCAAGCTGCAAATCACTTTTTTTTTCCTTTTGGAATATGAATATGAGTATTGGCACTTATCGGAGATCTCTAATCTAACATTCGTACTGACAAAACAATATTTTAAAAATCTGTCGATTCAAGTTTTACTTCATTAACAATACTGTTGATTCAAGTTAAACTTTTGACAGATTTGTTACTAATATTAACTGCTACTTACTATTTTGACCCTGTGACCAGGTGTGGCACTTATTTCCCAGCTGCATTCCTTTCTGCTTGGGTACTTATCAGGCCAGTTGGGGCTTGTGATAATTCCATTTGGGCTGTGGATTTTCTGTTCGCATTCAGCTGCATTAATGATGGATAGAGAGCATCAATGAATTGAGTGAAAATATATATCACACAGCTAGATAACCCAGATATTAATTCTCTGCTTTATGAAAAAAGGATGCATTTGTTAGAAGCTAATATGGTGTAATAATTCAATCTTAACTATCAACATTTACAATTAGCAAACTCATTACTGAGAACAATGTGCAATAATCCATAACACCAATTTGGGGAGTTGTGCAAATAATTTGAGTTCTTCATCCTCTTGAATATTTGGTGTGGCTGTTTAATGGCCCTCCCATTCATTCACTTGTACATTCATCTGCATGCACAGAAGATGCTTCCACTGATTTTGAGGTATCATGGTCATACAATATTTGAATATTTTGTATAGCCTATTACATAACACTTTTCAATGAAATATCTTATAATCTTCGAACAGGTGCAAAGATAAGGATACGTGCATAAGATAAAATGCACTCAAACAACTTCTTTTTAAAAAAGCTTGTCTGGCATACTGCTTTTTACCTTCCTTGCAGTCATGTTTGTTTTCATGAAGCACAAATCCATTCCGACATTGGCATACATAGCTTCCAAAAGTGTTAATGCATTCATGCTGGCAGCCACCATTGTCCTTTGAACATTCATCTTTATCTATAAAATATACAACACATTTACTCTACAAAGAGAATTTACCTCTATATTTCATAAAAAAGAAATTTAATGGTTTAATTAGGTTTAAGTCCCTGTGGAAAACTTTCTCCTTAAAGTATACAAAAAAGTATACAAAAGTATACAAAAAAGAACCACACATAATAATGATGCAACAAGGAATTATATACTGCTTAGGGTTTCCTTGATTTGATTGCAATTGTTTCACAATTGGGCAAGTGTATAGAAATAAAGGTCAAAATTTCAATAATCGATAAATTAATGTATAATGAGAACATATATTTTGTTAATTGGCGAAGTCTCATCACCAAAATGCTTGAAGCTTTATTTATATATGTGCATATATAAGTGTGAGTGTATATGTATGTTTGTGTATGAATAACATATATGGTTATTCAATATGTTGTTTTATTTGAAGAGTTTGAATGACAATGTAATGCTTTTCCCAATTAACACTGGGAAAAATAAATCTGGAGCAGGGTACAATGCTTTGGCACTGGTAGTGAATGATGAAGTAAAAATCTTATCTATGATTTATATAAACAAGGATTCATATTCCGGGTTGAAAAACTTGTAAGAAAATAAATTCTAATTCACCAGATTAAATTTAAAAGAAGTAAACTTTTTATAGACTACATGGGAATCATGTTCAGCGATGGAAATCACCCTTCCAATTTTAAATGGACTCTTTATGTATTTTTTTCTCTCAATAGTTCTTATAACTAGGAAAGATCCATTTTCAACAATACATTAGTTCTGATTCATTCACAAAGTACATGGTCATCTTTCAGACCCATTAAACCTAGTCTGTGAATTATGTCACATGGCCTGTATCAAAATATTTGCATGCTTCCAAAACCAAAATGCTCTCCTGTTTTGTCTGTGGGGGGAAAAATGTACCAGGATAGGTGAATGACTGACTGACTCATTTCCCAAACATTAGTGTGCTCAATGATAGAATGTTTATAATTTTTAAAAGTATAATTTTAAAAAAGACTTTTAAAAAGTCGATTCACAGGAGTTTTATGACTCCTGTTAACCTCTTCCAGAAATTGCAACCTGAGTAAAGTATGTGTTACTTTAAATAGTATTTTTATTGAATTTAGTCTGCAATCTTACTTGTATAATAAAACATACTCAATATACTTAATATATATTTCCACTGAATTCAACAATATTGATTCCAGAATTGTAGGGAAAATATAAGATTGTGTTATAATATTATAATTATGTATCATAGGTTAAAAAAAATGAAGCATTGTAATCTGTTGCTTTTCTAAACTTCTCTACTAAACCTTTGCTGGAGTTTCTAGCCCAGTGATGGCTAACCTTTTTGCTATCGCGTGCCAAAAGCAGGTGAGTGTGAGGGGGTTATGTGTGCATGTGCCCACACCCATAATTTTATGCACCTCACCCCCGTGCATGCTTGCACACCCCCGCGCACTCCCCCCACTTTTGTCACCCATTGGAGCTTGGAGCGGGCAAAAACAGTGTTCCTTCCCCCCAGAGGCCCTCCAGAGGTCAGAAATGGCCCGTTATCTTGGGGGGAGATGGGGAAGGCTGTTTTCCCCCTCCTCAGATTCCTAGAAAGGCTCTGGAGCCTGGGGAGAGCAAAAAACAGGCCTTCCTGTCCCACCAGAAGTTGGCAAACGGGCCTTTTCCAGCCTCCAGAGGACCTCCGGGGGGGTGGGGAAGGCCGTTTTTGCCCTCCCCAAGCTCCTAGAAAGGCTCTGGAGCCTGGGGAGAGTAAAAAACAGGCCTTCCTCCCCCTCAGGCCCTCCAGAGGCAGGAACCAGTCTGTTTCCCTACTTCCGGTGGGACCAGAAGGCCCGAACGGAGCTGAGCTCACGTGCCCACCAATATGGCTCCGTGTGCCACCTGTGGCATGCGTGCCATAGGTTTGCTATCACGGTTCTGGCCTATCTTGTCCCAAAGGTGCTTTTTTCAAGAGGTAACTCGACCTTCTTGTTTTAATTTGGAGATGTTACGCTTCTCATCCAAGAAGCTTTTTCAGCTCTGACTGGATGGTGGGGAATGGAAGGATTTATATTCCTTCCAGACAGCTGGTCATTTGCATTCTTTTAGAGTCATTGAGGTGACTTGGGGCTTTGTTTGTGCCCTTGGGGTACAAATGGGTATGGCACCTTCTTCGAACTGCTGAAAGAATTGTGTTGTGGAGCTGTGCTTTCTGCAGGATGTTTTCTGCCCTGTTGAAGATGTTTTCTGCCCTGTTCTGCAGGATGTTTTCACTGTTGAACACAGGTGCAGGCTGTTGGGGATAAGTCTGTGTTGTCTGCATCTCAAACTGAAGCGCAAATGATTCCTGCAGTCTGCTATTTTTCTGGAAATCCATTCATATTTCCTTATCATTTGAAGGGTGTTCATCCCAAAGTACATAGCTAAATGCCGATGGAGATTCTCAGCCATCCAGGTCATCGTTGTTCCAAAGGTGCTTTTTTCAAGAGGCAACTGGACTTCTTGTTTTTCTTTGAACTTTGGGACAACCATGACCTGGATGACTGAGAATCTTTATAGACTTTAATCTATCTGTGCATCTTTAATATTTATCAATAATAATAGTAATACTAGTAATAATAGTGATGATGATACCCATTGTCATCGGGACACTTGATACCATGTCCAAGAATTTTATAACATACATCAGCAAATTGCAGCTTCCTGCAATAACACCAGCGGAACTGCAAAAAACTGTGCTACTTGGAACATCATACATCTTAAGAAGGTACTTGGTTGATACCTAGGATGCTGGCAGCCACCCGTATCAACCATTAGCACCAGTCAATGGTATTTGTGATGCATTTTTGAATGTTCAGTTGACTGAGTTTCATGTTTAATGAATAAAGTTAATAATAATAATAATAATAATAATAATAATAATAATAATAATAAATTTCCTTGTCACAATTATTATAGTATAAGTATTGAAATTAATATTAACTTATTTAATTAAGTAAAATTAAGTAAAAATTGAAACTGAACTTGTTAAGAGACTGGCCATTCATCTTCATTGGAATCAAAAAATGAAAAGCATAAACAAATCTTATCCTGGAAAAAAAAGGTTTTGAAAACTGTAGTTGTATTTGCAAAAAACCCCAAACATTCATACAGATCACACTTATTTTATTTGTTTTAATACCTGAGAAGAAGTGAGCTTTGAAACCTTTTTTTGAAACCGTGTTATCGGATCTGAACTCAATTCTCATGTTGTTATACTGGGATGTGATAACTTCAGGCACTTCTGTACCACAAAATTTGCCATGTGGTTTGGAATCAGTAGAAAGGCCACTACGGATTTCCACATAATCATATTTGCACACCTAAAGAATGAAATTCCAGTATTAATCCTAATCCAATTAAGAAATACATTTATCTTTCAACTTATACTTTCAACCATGAGACATAATGTGGTTTAGCTCTTTTTCTTTATTTTATTTGCGCATTAGTCATTACACCACAATTGATCAAATATACAAGAGGCTTTGGATAGTTGTTTTTTTTTTGTTGTTGAGTGACACACTTGGAACCCTACTGATGCCAGGATCTTAATATTAGCTCAGTTGTATTATGATTCAAATTCCTTTGCTATTAATAATAATGAGTAATGCGAAGAGTATTGTCACACCTATATTTTTTCATTTTAATTTGCCTTTCCATATTTTTGGTTTAATTAAAAAACTTAATTTTCAGTTTTGGTTATCTGAATTATGACTATCTTCTATGCCTGTGTGTCAACTTGTGAAGCTTCCCTGACCTGCTCCCGAGTTGCCATAAGCAGGGGGATCGGAAATCGCACCTCACAGCTGCAACAAAGAATTTACTCCTCAGATGCATTCTGGCTGAGCAAGTCAAGGCCATCTCCTTGGATACCATCAATGCCTGGAGGGAATGACTTCTACAACCCGCGAAATTACCTCATTGGAGAATGTGACCGGGTGACACATTTTGGGGAGAGGGGGAAAACAGGGTCAGAGGCAAGGCGTGAAGGGGGTGAAGTCAGAGTTGGCTTCACCCAGGTATTGCTGACATTTTGCTCCTAATAAAAGACTGGATTTTTATTGCCAGATGGCTTGAGACTCTTAATTGCATTAGGGCACTGGTTGGAACCCTGACATCAAACTGGTATTAAATGAGTTGGAACATTCTTATTAATTTGTTAACAAAAATATTTTTTACCTTTTTTACTGAATGAATGATATTCTCTATGAAAAGACCTAACATTTGGTCATCTTCGCTTTTCCTGGCCTTTAGAAATTAATTCTGGACCTAATATTTTGACAGTGTGTTCATGTATCTTTTTAATTATGGGAGTGTATCAGGAGTGGGTTCTAAATTTTTTTACTACCGGTTCTGTGGGCATGGCTTATTTTGTGGGCGTGGCTTGATGGTCATGTGACAATTCTTTAGGATTTAGCAGAGGTACTGGTCTACCAGGCTTTTAACTGCTTGCAGAGCTGTACCGGTCTACCCATTTATTTTTGCCGGCACTGGTCTACTCATTTGTTTTCTTTTAACACTGATCAGCTATAGGGAGGCCCTTTGGAGCCCCACAGCAAGAGTTTAAACAGTTTTTTTTCCCTCTAGCCATCAGCTGGGACTCAGGAGGCAGCAATAGATTGGGGGTGGGTCCAAATAAAAGGTAAGAATAAAGCAGGTGGGTGGGGGTGTGGGTGGTGGGTGGGTAGGCACGGGGGGCGGGCAGAACCGGTTCAGTGACATCATATTGTCACTGCTACCGGCTCGGGAGAACCAGGCCGAACCGGGAGTAACCCACCACTGGAGTGTATTTATGTATGTTCATGTAATAATCTCCAATCTCAAAGTGGATTTTAGAAATGTGGTCATGATTTCATTTGTGTGTTGATTTCAGTTGGATTATTCAGCATGCAGCTAAAACAGCCCCAAGAAATAAGAATCAAGAGCCAATTAAGGAAACAAGAATCATGATGGATACTTTTCATTAATAAGAACTATTTTGCATTCTGCTACTATTGATTACCTAAGCAAATATTAGCTTCGGCTGTCATTAACTTACTTCACTCCCTTCCAGTTCAAAGAACTCAAACTTCACTGAGATTCTGTACTGGGTGGGAGCAACAAGTTGCCACACACAGTTTTTATTGGGGGGATATTCTTTGGGCCATCCTGGTGTTGTTAGAGTCCCATTCAACTTTGTCAGAAGACCCCCACAGGCAGCTGAAATAAAAGTGAAAGAACAAATTCATAAAGTTATAAATTCATAAAATCCTAAATTTGCACACACAAATCCAAAAGTATGGCCAATATTGCCTATTGGCATATATGGACGGAGGTAAGGAGATTGAAGAACAAGGTAGATGCATGCATAAATATGGTTTCTTTTTAAAAAAAAAGCAGTTAGGTACTATATCTTGTGACTCTCAGAAAAATCAGTTTCCTCTTTTCTTTACTCATGTTGTCAACGTTGTATCAATTCAAACTGTAGCTGAAAGTCAAAATAGAAAATAAGACAAACCAAAATAGAATTCATTGTGGGTCTGAGACCAGGATGCTAAAAAGCTTGTATTAGAACATTTTCCTAGTGAAAATATGTGAAAGCTGTCACTCCATGATCATATTCTAAGCTAGTCCAGACAGAGGAGTATACAGTATTTATGGGCACCCCAATACTTATGAAATGCCTGTGACCAATACAGTGGAATATCACCCACAGAATTCCAACTCTCCTCCAATAAATAAGTAATAGCTGCAAAATTTTGTGGAGACACAATTGAAATCTTATGGAATTTGTTGCGTATGTGAGTTTGCAGCTATTTTCCTTCTTTTAAAAAAATGGCGACCACTCCTTCAAAAGGCTTCCCAGCTCAGGCTAAATTTGTAAATCTGTTAAGTAATTCATGCAGGATTATATCGATTTAATTTCTTTAATGAAGGTATGAATTTCATGATCACAAATTTAGAGCTGAATATTAATCTTAGGCACTTAGAAGAAAGCAAAGAAACAGATCGCCAAACAAATCAACTCAGAATTCTTATTCAAAATGCACATGATCAGGTTCAAATTATCCTATTTTGGACATATTACCGTATTTTTCAGAGTATAAAATGCTCCGGACTATAAGACGCGCCTACCTTTTTTTGGGGAGGAAAACAAGAAAAAAAAATCTGCCTCTGCCTCCCAGCAATTTGCCTCCTTGCAGCAAACAGCAAACAGCCTGTTTCAGTTTCATTTTCATTTTCAGCACAGCCTGATTAGCACAAGAAAAAAAAATCTATCTCTGCCTCCCAGCAATTTGCCTCTTGCAGCAAACAGCAGAGGCCAAAAATGGGGCACGTGGAGGCGGCAATAGGCAATGGCAATCCCTGTAGTCTGAAACAGCTGATGGTCAGGAGGCCGATCCAACCTACAATCGGCTGCTTCTGCTAATCAGGCTGTGCTGAAGCTGAAACTGAAACGGGCTGTTTGCTGTAAGGAGGCAATTTGCTGGGAGGCAGAGGCCTAAGGGTGGGGTTGGCGGGGCTACATTCGGTGTATAAGACGTATCCAAATTTTCATTCTCTTTTAGGGGGGAAAAAGTGCATCTTATACTCCAAAAAATACGGTATATGAAATTGCAGCTCTCCAGGAAAGGCACTACCACTGAGAAAGGCAGAAAGAAGAGAACAAGATGACCAGAAGCAAGGTGGAAGAATCCTATTGGCTATGAATACGCTGTTGGAAGAAGTGAAGGATCAGGTTATGGATAGGTCATCATGAAGAAAATCTACTTATCTGGTTGCTAGGAGCTGAGAATATCTTAAAGACACACTTACTTAGTATACTAAGAGAAAAGACATGATGCCACAAATATTTAGATGTAAGATATACATAGCACTTTTTCTTCTGGAAAGTTCTTATATAGAAATGGAGTGATTTCACAAATGAAGTACAGCTTTAGAGGTAAAATTATCCATATAAAATATTATATTTGTTCATGCAAAAAATTTTTCTAGATTTTCTGAAGGAGTATTTATTGCTCTGTAATAAAAGAAAATTTGGGGAGGGGGTTTGGCTTTTTCTACTGTCAGGACTAGCTCATTTAAACCAGAGGTCAGCAGTAGAGTGTAGCTTTCCAGACACTTGACTCCTTATTCAGACGTAGGCTTACTCAGTAAAAGATTCCCACACATACATTGCCTAATTCGGGATTTCTCAATCTTTTCTTCACCACAGACCCCCTTTAAATATCTTTTGTGGCCATGGACCATGGACCACCAAGACTTAACTCAAGATTTAAGTCATAACATTTCTTCAAGCCTTCATGGACCCCCTGAGAAGACATCACGGATCCCATCAAGAGTCTGCAGACCACAATTTGAAAACTACTCTTAATTTTATTGCAATTATTGAGAGCATGAATGAAGCTACCGACCCAAAGATAATTTTCCCTCTGCTGTGGAAAGAAGTTGAAACCATTATGTAGAACCATGTTTTACTTTCATCTTTCTGAGTTACTGTAATGGACACTAGTTGGTTCACTCAGGTATATTAGGCAACTGCTATATGTTTATTTAATAATTCTTTGTAGCCAGAGATCCTTGTTTTCTGCCTTAACTACAAAGAGGAATGGAAGTAGAGAAAAATGACCACATTTGTAGTAATTTGAGACCTGATCTTACCTTGTTCTTGGCAAAACTCCAAGCAACTTAATAGAATGGTAATAGTAAAGAGACTTAACAGAGTAGTAGTATAGTAAGCTTTATCTTTTTCCTGTTTTATTTAAATACACAGTGCTACTTTTAGAACATACACATGTTATATCTAGAGATGTTTTTAATAGTTAAATATTTTCCATGATTTCATAAAATTCATACCCATCTCACAAAGAACAAGACATACTGACATTGAAAAATAGCCAGCTGGCTAGAGTAAACTTTTATTAACTCACTATGCATGGAATCTATTGTCAGCTCAGCATTTTTGAGAAATAGCTGATGTAAGATTTATAATATATACACAAAACCAGCCTTGGCAAGAATGTAAAATTGGGCTTAATGCAGATACAGTATTTTCCATAAAAGCAAGTCATGTAATAAAATAGTCTCTGGAATATTGAAAATTAGTGCACTCAATTACCTTCACAACTCTTCTTATCAGGCCCAAGCTCATAACCTGGATCACAAGCACATTGATAACTGCCCAGCGTATTCACACATCGTTGTTCACATCCACCATTGTCCAATTTGGCACATTCATCTTCCTCTGAAAAATAAAAATAGCATTGCATTCAAATTTTTTTATATTGTATTAAAACAACAACAAATTTGCATTTATAACTCAAACTGTGTTTGATGTAAGCATTTTCACAAAGTAGGATACATCTAATGACTGACAAGATAGGCATACCCCTTTAAGCATTGTTCCAGTTGATTAGACCAGAGCAGAAAATCAACTCTACAGGAAGGCTGAAATTATTTTTATTGCGATTGGCTACAGTAACAGAATCTTGTTGTGTTGTACCTACTCACTGAGCTTGTCAATCGAAAGGTCGTGAGTTCAGTGGTTTGAATCCCTAGTGCCGCGTAATGGGGTGAGCTCCTGTTACTTGTCCCAGCTTCTGCCAACCTAGCAGTTTGAAAGCATGCAAAAAATGCAAGTAGAAAAATAGGGACCACCTTTGATGGGAAGGTAGCAACGTTCTGTGCGCCTTTGGCATTTAATCATGCTGGCCACATGACCATGGAGACGTCTTCAGACAGCACTGGCTCTTCGGCTCTTATTTATTTTTATTTATTTTATTTTATTTATATGCTGTCCTTTTCCGGAGACTCAGGGCGGCTTACAATGCGTTAAGCAATAGCCTTCATACTTTTGTATATTTTATACAAAGTCAGCTTATTGCCCCCACAACCGGGTCCTCATTTTACCCACCTTAGAAAGGATGGAAGGCTGAGTCAACCTTGAGCCTGGTGAGAATTGAACTCGCAATAATTGCAGGCAGGTGGATGTTAAATGCTGCCTTAGTAGGAGGCATTAGCCTCCTACGCCACTCAGGCTCTGAAATGGAGATGAGCACCTCCCCCACCTTAGAGTTGGGGACGACTAGCACATATGTGCAATGGGAACTTTTACCTTTTAAAATCAGAGAGGAGTCTTCCTGAGCTGCTTCCAAGTGTTATCTCATTGCTCTAGATCTAAAAAATATTTTAGTTCCTTTTCCTAGGTAAAGGTTCTTGCATACTTCCATCATGAATATCTGTTACCTAGAGACTTGTTATTCTCTACTTCTGTTGTTTATATTGATCAGCCAGGGATACAGCTGACACCGAAATAATATTCTTTGTAATTTCAAGAATTCAAAATTAGCGTAGATAATGTGTAGGAGAAACTGGGACTGGTTAGGAGGACTAAAATAAAGCAAAACTCCCTCCCACCAATTACTTAATCAGGGACTTGAAAAATAATAAACGTTGTCAGCTCAGCCATAAAACTTTTAGAGGGCCAAGGAATGATGACAATAGAAGATACTAGGAGGTGAGTGTAATCTCTAGGAAACGAGATAGCCCCATACCGTATTTTTTGTAATTATGCTCTTGAAATGCTCTCTTTCTTCATTCAGTGAAGCACAGTTTTTGCAGTTATCTATCATCCCATAAGATCCACCCCATAGTTGATTCCATTAACATGTAAGATAGTTTTTGATTGCTTTGGACTTGTCCCTATCTGCTCCCCACTGCAGGGAGCATCTGCTCTGCTGATGATTGCAGTTGGGTTTCAGAGGGTGCTTGGTGGAATTCCCGAGTACCTTACTGTGTCTATCAATTAAAACCCCTTGGATTCACTCGAGTTGGATTTCTTCTCTGGAGGTTCTCTGGAGTTGGCTGAGTTATGGGGTGATTTGGTTATCCACAAAGAGTTTTTGTCCTATTGACATTAAGGAACTGGATAGAGACAGTGGAGCTGTAACTGCATCAGCCTATATTTTAGGATGATGCTCCTTCTTGCTGATTAAGATCTTCCTACAGGTGACATGTGGTTGGGTCCAAGTGATGGTGGTTTCTTCCTGGAGAGAAGGGATGGTTCCATATGTGGTTAAGGAGGCAGTGGCCTGGCGCTGGTTAAGAAGTATTGTTGAGTAGATGAGAAGGATTATCTAGATCACTTTCAGTTATCTTCAAAGTTAGGCACAGTATGTGTACAATATTGGTCATCTTTGCTGAAAATATTAAAGACATTAAATATCTTAAATGCAGGGTATGGGACTGGTGTGACCTGTTTGCACATGGTTGCTTTGATGTACAGTTTTATAATTTGATTATGGGTTTTAATTGATTTCTGCTATTTTCTGATGGTATACACTGCCCTGAGTTAAGCAGTTGTGTAAATCAATTAAATAAATAAAGTATATTTAGTTGATTCTTGCATTGTATCCACTTGGTTTTATATTCTCATTACTCTATACAGAGGGGTTCCATCTTCACCCTGTTTAGGTTTTCCTTTTTAGGCGACCTCCAGTATAATAAACAATCTGCGCTTCCAAAGAATTGTGTGGCGATCTCAGCTTTAAAATGAAGTCTGAGCAAAATTAGTGAGAGAAGTTGCCCCTCAAAATGCATTCAAAGCACTTGGGATCTTCTGGTTTAGGAAACCATTTCGTAGTGAGAATAAATGAAAGATGAAAAAGAAACCTGAAAGCTCATAGATCAAACCAATCTTACAGTTTTTGTAGTGAAGGCTACAGGATCAGGGGCAGAAGCAGAAAAAATGTCTGAACAATAAAATTTAAATTAAGGGAAGTCTCTACATTATTTTTTACTGAGTTTTATCATCAGCAAAAGCAATGGCACCTAAGACTTATATACCGTTCCACAGTGCTTTACAACCCACTCTAAGTGATTTACAGAGTCAGCATATTGCCTCCAACAATCTGGGTCCTCTTTTTACCAACCTCAGAGGATGGAAGACTAAGTCATCCTTGAGCCACTCAGGATACAGGGAATCGAACTCTTGGCTATGTGAGAGGAATTAGCCTGCAATACTGCATTCTAACCACGGTGCCACCATGGCTCTTAAATGCAACTACACCACTAATTGCCCAAACTATTACCTTTAAAAAAATTAGCAGCAAATCCTGCTTTATTGACTGTCCCATCAGAAACAAACTTCATCCACAGGGTATTTGAGGTAGATCTTATATCTTCAGGTTTATCATAGCCACAAAAATGGCCAATCAAAGGGCTGCTTTCACTCACTCCATCTCGGACTTCTAAATAATCATAGGCACAATTATCATGTCTCTCAATCTGCAAATATAAAATGATATTGGATCAAAATTATAACATGTATATTTCTGCTAACAATTTTTAGATTAACTGTATTACTTAGTTTCTAATATGAAAATATACCGTGTTTCCCCGAAAATAAGACATCCCGATAATAAGCCCTCCTCCTAAAATAAACCCTCCCCAAAAATAAGCCCTCCTCAAATATAAGCCCTCCCTGAAAATATTTAAATGCATGCATAGCCAGTCCCCGCCATTTCCTCTGGTTAGGGTTAGGGAGACAGAGCTGGAAATCAGGTAAGATGGCAAGAGGAGCTCCTTCTTGCTCCATGCACCCCAAAATAATAAGATCTCCCCAAAAATAAGGCCAAGTGCTTATTTCGGGGTACAAAAAGTATATAAAACAGGGTCTTATTTTCGGGGAAACACGGTAGGTTCTTGGGAAACCTATTCAAATTCTGAGCAGGGCTTCTTTCAAAAGTAAAATTAAATTGGAGAGAAATTATGTTGGCACCAGGAGATTTTTAATTGCCATCCTGTGGCCAAATAAGTATCAAGCTGAACTTAAGGTAGATGCAAAAATCAGAAATAGGAAAAGTTACAAAGCTTGGAAATTCAACAGATAATGTATTTCATTGAGCAACAAAAATAATTTTTAATATGACTACACATAGATTAGATTGGAATAATGTTTTGCCTTAAGGCAAAACTTAGTACAGTAAAATATTAATGTCTTTACACTGATTTGGGCCAGGGGTCTATTGACACTAACAATTCTAAATTGGAAGCCAGTATCTTTAAAGAGAGATATTAACACCACAAGCTTCTATTCTGTAACTGTGCTATTTAAGGGATGTCTTCTATCTTTCTGAGGATGCTTTTCCCTCAGTTCTTACTCCAGATGCGTTTCATGAGAATGGCTCTTTTGAAATTTCTTTAAAGTACAATTCTGCACCTGAGTTGATTGATTATGAGCAGGATTGCAGTTTGAATTCCTATTAAACAGCTAATGAAAAGGAAAGAAAGTAGACATATAGTAAAAAATCAGCGCACCCTGTATAAAAACTTTTTTTTATTGTTTCACTTATGTAATTCTACTTATCTATCTACCTATTTTCTAATCCCTATGACACAAAGGGAGTTTGAACAATGCTATGAAATGTATTTTCCTGGCCTAGATTATAACATAAATCAGAAAAAGTTAGTTTTACAGGCTTATTTAACAGTATGTAATACATATGGTTCCGAATAAAATTACGCCGTATAAAAATTAAAATTAAAAATCATTATAAAATTCAGTACAATTTTGATCCCTTTATAAAATATCAGCATGATGTAATTGTATGAAGAGAGAAATGAGAACAAAGAGATTTTAGAAAGAAATAAAAGTTCTATTCCTTAAATAGCCTTTGGAATAGGATTAGTTACTTGTTAAAAGAAACTATTGTCAGTTTTTAAAACATTCCTATTCAAATAGTGAGATAATATAAAACCCTTTCATCTTTTGAAATTTCTGCAATGAAAGTCTCAGTGAAAGGAAATATGAACTACTGTATGGCTTTATGTTATACAGAGAATGCTTTGTGTCTATGTTGGCTTAATGAGGATTCCCTTAAATGTCACTGTCAGTTAGTCACAAAATGGTTTGCTCAGTTAAAAGGCTTTACCTCAAATGCCTGAAAGGTTAATCCGACATTGTAGTTCTCTGCCACTGTTATTTTCCACACACATTCTTTCATTGGTCTATAGTCATCGGGATAATTAGGAGATTGGATCTGGCCTTCATTTTTATGTATCTCACCTCCACAAATTGCTAAAGAACACAAAAGAACAAATGTAAGCTTACTTCAGTATTTACATTTTTTTTTTTAAATGAGAAGTTACTTGTGTCTGGAGGACCCATTCAAATGACAAACATATGAATCAAGTGTTCCTGATAAAATTTATGTTTAAAACTGTATGCAGTGCAATCCGCCTACTGTGTGTATACAGTGCATCCAGAAAGTACTCAAGCCCTCTTCACTTTTGTCAATTTTGTTATGCTGCAGCCTGATTCTAGTCGCTGAAATTCATTTTTTTAAAAAATCATTAATCTACACTCAGTATCGCATAATGACAAAATGAAATGACAGAATGACAAAATGAAATGACAGAATTTTAGAAATGTCTGTAAATCTATTAAAAAGGAAAAAAAAACCCCTAAAATATCACATTGACGTAAGTATTCAGACCCTTCACTCAGTACTTTGTTGAAGCACTTTTGGCAGCAATTACAGCCTTGAGTCTTTTTTGGGTATGACGTGACAAGATTTACATACCTAGATTGGGGGATTTTCTGCCCTTCTTCCTTGCAAACCCTCTCAAGCTCAAGTCAGGTTGAATGGCAACCATCAGTGGACAGCCATTTTCAGGTCTTTCCAGAGATGTTCAATAGGATTCAAGTCAGGGCTCTGCCCGGGTCACTCTAGGACCGTGGTGTTGAACCTATGGCACGCAGAATCCTCTCTGTGGGCACGCAAGCTGTCACCCCAGCTCAGCTCAGCCACGTATATGCATGTTCCTCCCACCGGCCAGCTGGTCTTTGGGTCTCTGTCGGGCATGTGCGGGAGGTGGGGTGCATGCGGGGGCGTGCATGCGGGGGCACCGTGCATGCATATGCAGAGTGGGCACAAGCAGGGGCGGGCGCATCGCAGGGGCAGGGCACATCCACGGGGCAGGGTGTATGTGTGGGGGCACACACATGCATAGGGCTGGGGTGCATTGCATTTTGGGGGTGCGGGAGCACGCAGTTGCACGTGCGTGCATTTTGGGCACTAACCAGAAAAGGTTAGCCATCACTGCTCTAGAAAATTCACAGAGTTGCCCCTAAGCCACTCCTGTGTTGTCTGGCTGTGTGCTTAGGATCGTTATCATGTTGGAAAGTAAATCTTTGGCCCAGCCTGAGGTCCTGAGCACTGTGGAACAGGTTTTCATTGAGGATATCTTGGTACTTTGCTCCATGTAGCTTTCCCTCAACCCTGACCAGTCTCTCAGTCTCTGCTGCTGAAAAACATCCCCACAGCATGATGCTACCACCACCATGCTTCACTATTGGGATGATATTGGGCAGGTGAGGAGCGGTACCTGGTTTCCTCCAGAATTGAAGACAAGCAGTTCAATCTTGGTTTCGTCAGACCAGAGGATCTTGTTCCTCACATAAGAGTCCTTCAGGTGCTTTTTTTTAGCAAACTCCAAGCAGGCTTTCATGTGTTTTGCACTGAGGAGAGGCTTCCGTCTAGCCACTCTGCCATAAAGCCCAGATCGGTGGAGGGCTGCAGTGATGGTTGTCCTTCTGGAACTCTGTCCCATCTCCATACAGGATCTCTGGGGTTCAGTCCGAGATTCTTGGTCACCTCTCTTACTACAGCCCTTCTTCCCCAATTGCTCAGTTTGACCGAATGACCAGCTCTTCTTGGACAAGTCCTCGCTGTGCCAAACTTCTTCCATTTGAGAATTATGGAGGCCACTGTGCTCTTAGGAACCTTCCGCGCAGCAGAAATTTTATTGTAGCCTTCCCCAGATCTGTGCCTTGCAATAATCCTGTCTCTGAGCTCTACAGACAGTTCCTTTGACCTTATGCATTGTCAGCTGTGAGGCCTTCTATAGAGAGGTGTGTGCCTTTCCAAATCATGTCCAATCAATTTAATTTACCACAGGTGGACACCAATCAAGCTGTAGAAACATGTTAGCAATGATAAAGAGAAATGGGGGGGGGAGGGGGGGAGGGCACCAAGGCTAAATTTCAAATGTTATTGCAAAGGGTCTGAATACTTATGCGATATTTCAGTTTTTTCTCTTTTAATAAATGAACAGATATTTCTAAAATTCTGTTTTCATTTTGTCATTATGGGATACCGACTGTAGATTAATGGGGGGGGGGGGGGAATGAATTTCAACCACTATAGAATCATAACAAAATTGACAAAAGTGAAGGGGGTTTGAACGCTTTCTGAATGTAGTGTAGATTGCAAATTGGATAGGAGCCATAGGAAATGACCCAGCAGCTTCAGGGTCTGGGCCAATACCTGTTAATGTAGGGGTTTCCCTTTGTCGCCTATGAAAGGGAAATGCTTGGCATGCAGAATGGGAAATCTGCAGTGCATGGAAAATTCCCTTCCCATCAGAAAGGAAGCTCTAAGCATACAGAACCTGGTATACTGCCACAATTTGCAGGTTTATTATTACTCAGAAGGGTCCAGAAATATCTCCTGAGAGATTAGAACACAAAAAGAACTTTACGGTACTTGAAAGTTGTATAAGACGATAACTATTATCACCCAAGAATTTTCTGTGAGAAGCACCTGATAATTATTCAGGGGTAGAATGCAAGAAAACCCTATCGATTTGGGTTGGATTTCACATGCATATCCACACCTGCATTCACATCTACCCACCTAACTTTACTTTTAACACATAAGGCAATCTCCCCCAGTTTGATCCATTATAAATGTGCTGAGTCTGTAATTCATAAGCCTCAGCAAATCTGGCCAGTAGGGAAGACTGCTAATTATCCTAGAAGTAATCTAAATAATTGCTCAAATCTTTCCTGCATTTTTCTCTTTGAACTGTAAAAGCAGTCTGAGGAAAGAATTTTAGCAAGTGATTACCTCAAGAGCCATGGTTTAGTATTTTGGTTTTTCCCTTCTTTTCTTAAAATTCACATGTTATACCAAAATGCACGTTCTGCTGAATTTGGGCCACAGAGCTATTTTAAGTTAATCTGGTATAAAAGTTTAACCTAGTTGATTTTCCTATGGACTCACCTTCATAAATGGCTGCAAACCCTTTTCCTACCCAGTTGCTGCTGCTACGGAACTCGATCCACATTCTACTATCACTAGATGTGAGGATGTTTGAGAGTTTATCTCCGCAGAATCTGCCTAAAAAAATGTAAAAAGTGAGACAGTGCATTTTAAGGCACCTCTAAAGATGCTGCCAGGCAGTATGATATAAACCAGTGATGGCTAACCTTCTTGCCATCGCGTGCCAAAAGCGGGGGTAGTGGGGGGGAGGATTGCATGCGAGCGTGCCCACACCCATAATTCAATGTGCCCCGTACCCCCACGTATGCACGCATGACCCCCCCGCTGTCCCCCCGCTTTTGGCACATGATGGGCCGGTGGGCCCAATAGGTCCATTTTTTGCCCTCCCCAGGCTCCAGAGCCTTTCTAGGAGCCTGAGGAAGGTGAAAACAGCCTTCCTTTCCACCCCGGAGGCCCTCCAGAGGCCTAGAAACAGCCCATTTCCCAACTTCCATTGGGCCCGGAAGGCCTGAAAATCAGCTGGCCAGCACGCACATGCATGCTGGGCTGAGGTGGGGCAACGCTCACGTGCCCACAGATATGGCTCCGTGTGCCACCTGTGGCACCCGTGCCATAGGTTCGCCATCACGGATATAAACTGTGTGAGACACAAACTACAGCTCTAGAAGATAGATAGAGAGATAGATAGATAGAGAGGGGGGGGGAGAGAGGGGGAGAGAGAGAGAGTGAGTAAAGGTAAAGGTTTCCCTCGTATGTATGTGCTAGTCGTTCCTGACTCTAGGGGGTGGTTCTCATCTTCGTTTCAAAGCCGAAGAGCCAGCGCTGTCTGAAGACATCTCTGTGCTCATGTGGCCAGCATGACTAACCGCCAAAGGTGCACGGAAGGCTGTTACTTTCCCACCAAAGGTGGTCCCTATTTTTCTACTTGCATTTTTTACGTGCCTTCGAACTGCTAGATTGGCAGTACCTGGGGCAAGTAACGGGAACTCAACCCGTTACGTGGCACTCGAACCGCTGAACTGCCGACCTTTCGATCGACCAGCTCAGCCTCTTAGCTCTGAGCCACCGCATCCCACAGATAGATAGATAGATAGATAGATAGATAGATAGATAGATAGATAGACAGACAGACAGACAAACACACACATACTATTTTAGTTTGGGGAAATCATTTAAATTTGGCTTAGAATTGTACATTTATTTAATTCCTTAGTGGAAAATGGCAATGTGTCACACAATTAGGGAAACTTCAAGAGGTTATAAAACAAAGGACGGATGGACACACACATACACATACACAAACACACACACACACACACAGAGCTTGCTGAACCCTGATTTAGTCACTCTTTCAGCTTTCACGCTGCCATTGCTTTTACTCAGGTAAAGACATAGGTGCCTTGGAATAAAGTAGGGGGTTGTATCTGACAATAGTAGACAATAGATCTATAAACATGCAGATGAAAATAAAATAAAATTTAATGTGGAACAAACATCAGAGAAGAAATAATTTTATTTATTTTAAAAAACATTATTGTGAAGCAGAAATGATAGCAGATGTGTAAATAACCAACACTAAGTTAGTATGCTTAAGCTAAACCACTCTTACCTATATGAATTCTGAAATCATTTCTTGAGGTACCCATCACATAACATCATCCTATAACACCTTTCCCAGCTTTTCCATGTGCACATAAAAAAAGAAGTATAGGCTTTTGATGGCATGATTGTGGCTGCAATCTTGGGGGTTTTTTTTACCCCTCCCTACAGACACCCCTGCCTGATTCAAAAGACTAACTCCATTTCCATTTATGTTATTGTTATTTCTACCTTTCACTTTTCAAAACTGACCACAATAGTTTCATACCAAGCAGAGGAGATTTTCTCCAGTAGCCATCTCTTACTTCAATGTAGTCATACCAGCAGAGGCTGCTCTTATAGAGGTCCATGGTTGTAAAGTTTAGAACAATCTGGAAAAAAATGTAAAGGAGATAAATACCAGTACATTGGTTTGTAGCCTGACAAAAAAAAATAAAATAAATGCAAAGCTGTTCTTACCAGTATATTGGTTTTAAAGTGGAAGAAGATATTTCTAAAATAATTTTGGAAATCTTACCTTCTGAATAGCATCATATGGGGCATGTATGTGTTTATGATAGACAGAAGAAGAGAGGACATTTGGGTGATTAAAAGTGAGATCAAAAACTGCTCTTAAAGATGTAACAGAAGGAAGGGAGTGTTAATTTTCTGATAAAATCCAGCAGTAAGGATTTAAAACTTTTATTTTGTCAGCCACGGTGACCCTAACAGTTTGCATCCATTTCATGGTACTTATTTTAGCTAGTGACACCTGAACTTCTTTACCAGAATCTCTCCTGCATATTCGTATGATGTACATTTATTTGAACTGCATTAACTGTGTGTCCTAGTAATTTCAGCAATAAAACATATCAGATGCTACTTAGTGATTTCGTCACCCTTATCACAGAGGGAAAAATAGTGTCTGGTTTCTTGTATCCTCCAAAGCAATCAGCCTGATCAGAGGTCAATCTCCACAGTGGCATTTGAGATAAGAACCCTTGGTTACTACCATGCTGGAGAATAGAGACAATTGATATGTCTACGGTTTCCTGCAGGGCAGGGGACGGAAACTTTGAAATGTAGGAAGGGGATAAAAGCTTTGTATTGATTTTTTTAAAAAAGTAAGGTTTAATACTGTTATTTCAATTGGCTTATTATACACGTAGGCACTTATTGTGATTATAACTGTATCAGAGGCGACCAACCATTTTCTAGGCAGTGTCTGCTTAAAGAATTCCAATAAGATCAGAGTATTGATTATTTTGAATAGAACCATTTTAAGACAGAACATATCATATTTTGAACAATTGCTTTAAAATGATTATTTGCTATTGTGCAGTTAATGCAATTTCATACTGCAATGGTGTACTTTTTCTTGACAACCACCTTGGCACATGTCCTCTGTATCTGAATGACAATCTATCCTTCCTCTACTTGCCGTAAGAAAATAAACTTAAATGCTTACTTACTGGTTTTCACCTGCCCATAATTTGCATACAGTACACTATGAAAATCACACCATACTGAAGTTATGGAAACGTTTTTGTAATTTTATGTTCAGAGATTTATAACTAATATATCAAGATACAAAGTAGTATGCAATGTTTTAATGAAATATATAAATTTGTTACTTTATTTAATAGTTTAGTAAACTGTATGTATTGTTGGAAGAAAAGGCAATCAACATAGTTGGTTAATTCACTGGTATCTATATTGATGAACCTCTGGAACTGACTACTTTGTTGCCTATATTTTATATAGCAATTGTTTTATATCATTGACAGTGTTACTTTTTTTAACTGAGCAAGTAGAAACAGTAATTATGTGAGAGATCTGTGACCACATTTTACCATCCAGTGTTTATTTATTATTTATTGGTTCAATTTATATGCCGCCCTTCTCCGGAGACTCAGGGCGGCTTACAATGCGTTAAGCAATAGCCTTCATACTTTTGTATATACCTGCTTAGTAGGGCTTTTGCCCCCCCCCCCCCAAAGCAGTGTTCTTTTTTATACAAAGTCAGCTTATTGCCACCACAATCCGGGTCCTCAATTTACCTACCTCGAAGGGATGGAAGGCTGAGTCAACCTTGAGCCTGGTGAGATTTGAATTTGCAGTAATTGCAGGCAGCTGGTGCTAGTTAACAGCACTTTAGTCTGCTGCACCACCAAGGCTCTTTAGTGTTTAACTCTTTTTCAGTGCTGCTGTTATGACAATCCGGAGGAGTAGTGTTAGCAAATACTACTACACTAAAGTCTACTATAACATTTCAGTGTTATTATCAAAATGAGTTTTGAGGATATATTTTCAATATTTCTTTTAGTTAAAATGTGCCCCGTAACATAATGTTCAGATATTATCTACAATATGCATTCTTTTAACACCATGCCTAAGTTCTGTTTGTTTTGCCATGAGTCAAAAGAAGGCCAAGGAGCCAGAGTGGTGAATTCAGCCTTCAGATTTCTACAATGCTTATTATATTCAACTATTAAGGCTCTGGCTATGGCATTAGGAAACATCTGGACTTTTCTGTCCTTTGATCATGACTATTAGGACTGGTGCAATCTGTTTATAAGGTTTTGGGTTTAAAACTGGCATCCAAACAGTTAACACATAAACTGGTTACAGTGCAGTTGAACTGAAGCACATGGTAGTCTGGCACCACAGCTGTGTTTACAACTGCCAACTTCTTCCATGACTGAATAAAAAATTAGGCATGCTTCAGCCCACCCATTGAAATGGATGGACTAAAGCTTTATGAGCACTCTTGGACAATTACCAAAAAGTGTTGATATATTAGCAATATGTTATTTTCATTTTCTTATATGCTAAAAATTGTAGGATTTGTGACGTACGCATTTTTATTACAGGCATGAAACATAAAATTATGATTTGCTTCATCAAAGTAAATTGCACACTTCATAATAAAACTTTAAGTGTATTTTAATTATTTTCAAAATTCAATTTCTAGTGGCTGTTTCTTCCAAATGCAAGCCCACTTGAATAACAGACTCAATTATTTGAACTAAAAGAAAGAAGTTATAGAATTCAGCTTTGTTCTTCCATTCTTTCTCCTTCTGAGAATGCACAAGGCGGGATGAAAAACTGTTACATTTTCTTTCTCTTGTGTTATGAAATGAGGCTAGTAGGACAGTATTATAGCATGGCCATTCAGTAGAGGAAGAAAAAAACACATTAAATGATGGAGAATGGCATACTGGATATGAAATCTCACAACATAACAAAAATCTTTCAAAACTGGTAGTTATGATAACACAACGGCTAAATATGACATTACTTGTGTTCTCCAAAACTCATAAAATTACTTTAATATATGTTCTGCAACTCAGCAGACACAGAAAAACTGAAGACAAAGCAGAGCAAGAGTTAAAGAGGATCATATGATTACAAATTTCCAAAGATAAACAATCAATGAACATTTGCCAGCACAATTAAAAAAATGAGTGGCTATATAAACAAATTAGAAGTAGCAATGATGTCTGATGCAGAGTAAAGGTTTGATTTTCACAGGTCTGTCAGAATGCAGTAGGATAACTCAAATAGGTTCTCGGGATTTGACAAAACTAAACAACAAGTTACCGTAAGTGCAATGTTTTCATCAAATGAACAATTTTCAAATAACCATTTGTGTCAAAGAAATAACTAACAACCTTTGATCTGGGACTAAAAGCTCTTCACATTTCTAGGAGAGCTATGGCCCAGACAGTGGGTAACAGAACAGGTAGTCAGGATGATTCTTGAAGTTTAAAAACATACTTTATTTTCCCCCAAATTAAAGGGTTGATATGAATGTTGAGAAACATTAAGAAATTTCTAAAAAAATAAATAAATGAAGACTAGAAAATCGATTCTTTTAAATCCCTATTCTGTCTATAAAAATAGTAGGATAATCTGTTTTTGAGTTTCCATCAATGTGCACCACTACCAACATACCGTATTTCTCGGAGTGTAAGACGCGCCTTAGTTTTTGGGGAGGAAAATAGGAAAAAAAAATTTCTGCCTACCAGGTATTCATCTGGCTAGCGTCCTTAGCCTGGTCAGCTTCAGTACATTAGCTCGCTCGCTGGTTTTGAGGTTGGGATTAGTTGTGGCTAAAAAACAGCTTCTAAAGCACAGCTGATTGTCGGAGGGAGCAGTAATTAGAAAAGCAGGGAAAGCACAGAAGATTGCTTTGCTCGCGCTGAGGCTGAAAAGCACAGCTGATAGTCGGAGGGAGCCATTTTGGGCACCGCATGTCGCGTTTTCAGCCTCCAAATGCATCACGTTTTTGGGCGGCAATGAGCTTTGGTGATCCCTGCAGCCTTGAAGGGTTCTCAAACGGAACAGTTAGAGGCTGAAAACGTGATGCGTGGAGCCCAAAATCGCAAGCCATTGTCGGTTGCAATCTCTGCAGCCAGGAAGAGGATGCGTGGCGATTGAAGGGTGGGGACCGGCAGGTGGGTGGGGTTACATTCTGATTTTCAGCCTCTTTTAGGAAGGGGAAGAATTGTGTCTTATACTCCGAAAAATACAGTAATTAAAATCCATGATGCTAGTTTGGTAGTTATTGTTTCCTAATTGTGAAATCACCAGACTGTACTCATTTTCACATGAGGTTCCAAGCATAAATGGATCTGCAATAAGAGATGGAGTCAAAATAAAAGGGATGAAGATGCAGTTCAAAAGGCTTTATTTGATTATCCATTCTTAACGAAACTCAATCCCTCAAGCACTTCAGTTTTAACGCTTTAAAATTTCTAATAAAATAAATGTTTTCTTTCTGAGGAGCCAGAGCAAAGTACCTTCTCTCCAGGAGTCACTGAAATTCTCCATATGCAATGTGTGTATGAAGGATAACCATTTGGAAATCCTGGAGAGGAAAAGTTGCCTGTAGACTCTTGCAACGTTTCACCGCATGCTGAAAGACATCAGATCATAGAGAAATTGTAACAATGATAGCATGAGCGAAAAACTTTGGTTTTACGATAGAGTTAGATAAATGGCACCAACTATGAGATAGAAATTACAAATTAACAATGCCAACTGCATACAAGGAAAATGTATACAAGATGTTTTATAGATGGTATTTTTCACCGGAAAGATTGGCAAGAATGTTTAAAGACAAATCAGCTACATGTTGGAAATGTCATCAGATACCAGGGTCGTATTTTCATATGTGGTGGACATGTGTAGAAGCAAAAAAAATATTGGGCAAAAATTCATATGTGGTTGAAGAAGATGACGCAGCAATATATTGATTTAAAATCTGAACTATTCCTGTTGGGGATTCTACCAGAAGCTTATAAAATTAGAAAATGTATACTTGATTATTCATGTAGTAACTGCAGCTAGAATAGCATTCGCACAAAATTGGAAAAGTGAGGCGATCCCTACGGATGAAAATGTGATTAAGAAAATATTAGAATGTGCAGAAATGAAAAGATTAACACTTGCAATTAAATGAAAGGAAGAATCTGCTTATTACAGTATATGGGAGTTATTTTATCAGTGCTTAGAGAATAAATATGAAAGTAATGTATTATAAGGACAAATAAGTTAAAAAGAGAAATGCTATAATAGTAGGTATGTTAAGCATTAGTAGTAATACAAAAATAGATACAAATAATGAATATTTTAAATGTTACGACACAAAAATATGTACTCAGGTGACACACTGTTTAATGAAAGATGAAATGTTTGTATTAAAAGAAAATTTTAAAAAATGATATATATAAAAAAATAAAGAAATTGTAAGCTCTCTGGGAGGGGCTGCTTGAGTAAACATGCTGCTTCTTACTGGGATTCACCAAAGGCAAAAAGAGAAATGCTTGTGTTCAAATGACCATCCTTTATGCAAAACCCTTATTTCAAGAGTCTGCCCTGAGAAAATACTTTTCTAGATAGTTTTCTTTAAATCAAAATTATAGCAGGCTTTAAAAATTGCTCTGCTGTGTTAACCAGGCAAGGAAACTTTATTTCTTTTTGCTACAATATTGTACAGAAGGGGAAAAAAAATCAGTGCTGAAAACATGAAACAATTGCTATGATGCAAGAAATCAACTACCATTTTTATTTAATAACTATTAGATCTGGGATATACGCCAGATCGTATTTGTTGTGGCAATAATTTATTTTTAAATGTTTCATCACTAAGACACAGATGCATTATGACCCTCTGGCTGTTTAAAGTACTTGAGATTAAACATGTTTGGAAATCATGCTGGTTGGGCATATGAAAGAGATCCAGAAGCACCAGCAAGGCCATAAACCCCCCTTCCAGAATCCAGTAAAGATGATCTGGTAAACCAAGATGATCAAAGTAAAGTTAGTACAACACTCAGGTCAAAATCTCAACAAATAGATCTAATACTGTAAATCAGGGGCGTCAAACTTGCAGCCCACGAGCCGGATGCATCACATGCTGGCCCCGTCCCTGCCCGGTTTAGCAAAGGGGGGGGGGGAAGGTCCAATATGTCATGTGACGCCACCGTGACAACGTGAGTTTGACACTCCTGCTGTAGATGTCCTTCCCACACTCCAAGAACCCATAATCCACACAGCTACTAAAAGAAGGGGTCCCCAACAGAGTGAGCAATAGACTGGTGTCCAGTAGGGTCAGGAAACTGATGCAATCCTGAGTAATCTGGTTCTGCCAACAGCATGTAGTCCAAGACTTGCTCCTATAGACAAGTACAAGCCTTATGCCGCAGCACGCTTTCCCTCCCGCTTACCTGGGCTACGCATCAGTCTGTTTTGGAACCACTGCTTAGATAGGAGAGCCCCAGTAACGATATAATGTTCGGCTTTACTTCTTTCATTTCACTGCTATATTGATAATTAGTTATTGCTACATTATTTCCTATTTTACTAATCTCTGATGGTATTTTGTTTCAGCAGATCTGCATGAATATATTTATTTTTCTGTTGTGTTTTTTTTAAATTTTATTCTTACCCTACCCCAGTTGACATAACAGTAATAGTAACAACAGAATAACCACGTTGAAAGGGACTTTGGAGGTATTCTAGTCCAACCTTCTAGTTAAGCAGGAGACCCTATACAATTTTGGACAAATGGCTGTCCGATCTTTCCTTAAAAATCTCCACAACCTCCACAACTTCTAGAAGCAAGCAGTTCCACTGATTTATTGTTATTGCCATCAGGAAATTTCTCTTTAGTTTGCAGTTAGATCTCTCTTTGATAAGCTTCCAGGTCTAAAGCTGGTGTATTTCTTGGACCTTGTGCTGAGCTTGAGTAGGAAATGAGAAGTGTATCAACACTTTGGAACATCCATTCCCTGCTCCCTGATACAGGAATGTCACAGGGTGTGCAACACATCGGTGGAGCTTCAATCACATCCTTTCCTCTTTTTTTATCATACTCTGCAGACCCTTCTGCTACTACACAATGTCTTAATTATCTTTATGGGCTTCAATGAACAAGTGGCTTTTTCTGTAGATCTGAATGTCTTCTGGACATCTCATATTTGAGACCTGCATTTTCTTCTCTCACTGCAGTAGGCCGGTCACAGGAATAATTAAAAGCAAATTAAGATATTTTCAAAGCCTTTAGATGTTAACTCAAAAAAGATCATCGATTGGATTAAGATAGGCTGCTGATATTGCTCTCTTGCTAATGTTATATTCAGTCTTACCTACCCTGTTTCCCCAAAAATAAGACCCAACCGGAAAATAAGTCCTAGCATGATTTTTCAGGATGCTTGTAATATAAGCCCTACCCCCAAAATAAGCCCCAGTTAAGATTGTCAGTCAGATGGGTGCATTTAGTACCATATTTCCCCCAAAATAAGACCTAACCAGGAAATAAGGCCTAATGCATCTTTTGGAGCAAAAATTAATCTAAGACCTGGTCTAAGACCTGGTAAATTTAAACATGATAGCTCAGCAAAAAATATATATAATATCTTTCACACACACACACACACACACACACACACACAATATAGTAATATATAATATACGACTGTAACAATTTTAAAGTTCATTCTAAACATGCAAGGAAAGTATCTGTAATGCCATGTGACAACGTCTAATCGTGCAGAGTAACATCTTTCCATATCTGCAGAAAAAGAATCATTGGCTTACCCTAAAATATTTCCCCTTTCACTCTATACACCAAGCCTGCATCACATGACATCCTAATCAAATATGAGTTGCATATTAAATAATTTATTCAGCACTAGACATTTTCAAAGTAAATACCATAGCTAATTATCAACAGTTTATTTTTAACTCTGCAATCATTATAATTCCACTAAACTGCAGAGGTTTGGTGTCTTGGGTTTCCTGATGTTGGTTGCTGTAGAATTAAAGCTGCATTGAACTTTGTTTCTAGTCTGAAAAATTTCTTAGTGACAGAAAAGGAACAAAACCAGCAGAAAAACAAACAATAACACCACTGAAAAGACAACCAGCAGTGTCAACAAAACTAATCTGTGGGTTACTTGCAATATGAAGTGGCCAGTCTGAAATGCTCACCTGCAGTACAGATTTAAAATGTTATTTTTCCTCAGGTTTTGTTTTTTTAGTATGAGGTATAATAATTTGGAAGTCCAAAACAGGCTAGTCCTCGACTTACGACCCTTCATTCTGTGTCCGTTCGAAGTTACAATGACACTGAAAAAAGTGACTTATAACCACTTTCCCCATTTATGACTGTTGCAGCATCCCCATGGTCACATGATCAGAATTTGGATATTTGGCAACTGGTTCATATTTATGACGGCTGCAGTGACATGTAATCACGTCATACATGAAGGTCATTTAATCATCTTTTGTGACTTTCTGATAAGCAAAGTCAATGGGGAAGCCAGGTTCACATTACAGCCATGTTACTGACTTAACAACTGCAGTGATTCACTTAACAACGGTGGCAAGAAAGATCGTAAAATGGGGCAAAATTCACCTAACAATGGTCTCGCTTAGCAATGAAAATTTTGGGCTTAATTGTGGTTGTAAATTGAGGACTTCTATTACATACAATGTCAGAAGAAGTAGGACGTTAAAGCGACAGAGAAAATCAATTGTAGAGTGTAGTATGAAAGCCATCTCTTTATATATACCTTCACATATGCTCTCATGTAGAATTATGGATATTTTTTCCTCAAATCTCACTTATGAAATTATTAAAGATCTTGTAATGTGATATGAATGAGGATCTTGTTTATGTATGATTGAGATGGAGGATTAGTTTATTCCTAACCCATTCAATTTCATTTTCTAACACAACTACTTTAAGTCATGAACACTTAAAACAATAAAAGATTTATATGCTTAGTTTGGATATTATAGAAACCGCTGGGTTTTATTCCCCTTATGAATGAAGAAATCTCTGTAAATTTCAAGCCTACATGTTTCTTATCCCTTCACCACCTCTTTCATATGCAAACAGATAAAAAGTATTGGCCTTTAAATAATTGTAGAGTCTATGAAGCCCTAGCTCAAGATTTTTGGTACATTTAAAATATTGTGAATGCAAATAAGCAAAAAACTAATAATAAAATTACATGGTGAATGATTATTAATATATCTACCTAGTATTAGAAGAGCATAATTTTAAATCCTTAAAAAGTCATTAGATGCAATTATGTTGAAAACTTATATTATCAACTAAACCCAATTAAATACATTAATTATTAAGCTGAATTGTTTATTTTGTGGTAGGGTTATAAACTGAAATAGCTCATCATTTTTGTGTGTGTGTTTTCCTTAATAATATGTATTAGAATTGGATGTCCTATTATGCCTTCCGTATGCAATTTTTCCAGCATCTTCTCTGGTTTTGATATAGTTGCATCATTATACAGCTTGTGAAGCATTTAGAATCATATGCAAAAGGTTAAATCAGTGGAAGTTATTGGGGAGACACATAGATGGACATACATGCAAACATACACTGCATGTCTTGGGAAGAGGGAACAGCTTTTTTAGTGTCCCTCTCTAACTGGCACCTATTAAAAAAAAAGCTCTGTGTCAAAATGAGTATCACATAAGTGGTTCCTTGTACTATCAGATAGGACTTCATAGGCGAGAAAAGAAATTGAAACATGGAGGAATTCTGATCAATTACATAGCTCAGAAAGTGCAGTAAGGAAGGAATTTACTGAGATTTTAGGGCCACATGAACCAATTTTTCTGTAAAAGCCAAAGAATCAAGTTTTAAGGCTTTCTACAACTAGATTTCTTGATCAAATGTTGCACTTATTATATGACTCATTACATCTTTTTTTAAAAAAAAAAACCCTAGGACTACTGTTCTGCAGAACAACTAGATTTCCCTGTTGAAGTATGCTAAACAAATGCATCATCAGTCTAAATATAGATCTGGATTTAAAGTACACTACCTTAAATAAGAAATGATAGAATGAATCATGTTTTTTCCCCACTGTCATCTCCAGCAAGTGAACAGCTACATTAGGAAAGCACAGAACTGCCTCTTGAGATGGTAAACTCAGATTCAAGCCACTGATCCCTTAATGCCTTAAGAATGTTTATGATCTCACCTTAAGTAACTGCCTGAATAGAAGTAGATAAGAAAACACCTTATTCAGAATTATAGTTAGACCTCATTAATTATATTAGAATATGCTTCTTCATGCTTATTCTCTACTATTCAATACCTGGACATCTGTACAGCTTTCTGGCTTGTGCAATATCTCCTTTACTTAATCGTGTGCGCTGACCAATGGCCGGTCGGATCCCATTATCATCACGGGAAGGAAGTATGGTATCCAGAAACATACCCCTAAAAATAATTAAAAAGCCAAAAAAAAAATCCAACTTATTTTTCATATCGAGAGTTTTGAATTTATTCAAGATATCCTTAGTAACAAAAAGCAGCCAGTGAAATGGAAAAGTCAACAATTATAATAACATGGTTATTTGATTAGTCTGGCTTGTTCCTGACATTCATACAATAGGTGAAGAAACTGTTCTGCTAAAGGCCTTGTTCTAACAGCAGATCATCTCGATCTTGACCAATTATTTTAATTATACTTATTTCAACAGAATATTACGAACAAAAAAAATCCACAATACAATTATTGGTTCTCGTATTGCTAATTAGTTCATTAAAAGCTGTACGAAAGGCCTTCATTTGCTTTTTCAAAACCTCAGTATATATTGTGCACACAATAATTTTCACAGCTTTTGATGTGTGTGAGATTAATGCATTGTTCTGTTGAAATTTTCATTACAGTGACGAGAATACTTAAAATGTTTATTTAAAATAACAGCAAACCTTAGGGACATAATCAGAAAAGGCTTTCAGATCCTTAATCAAAAGAGGCAGTGTTTCAAATTAGAACAAACTAATTATTGTAAAATGTTAATAATATTAAAACCAATCAACATGCAAGAGGCTATCCAAGGGATAGAAGAAACCAAAAGCATGCCTCTATTCAGAAAATAAATAAATAAATTTAATATAATTGTATGCAAAAGATATGCCTGCATAAAAAGGACTGGATTGATTCATTTTGTAATTACACACATCATTTTCAAAATAATTAATTTTAAATGAACTAATTATTTGTCCTTTATGATTAAAAAGATATATTATCTTCAAACTATAAGTTTTTAATCATATAATAGCTGGAGCATTATACAGTGTTTCTATTATCGGCACAGGGATTATTTTTTTTTCTATAGAATAGTTTTTAAAGATATTAAGGATGGTTTTTAAAGCCTTTTTTCTCCTAGCATTCTAGGAAACCATTCTTTGGTTTGTTAGGTTCAAATGGTCCTGAAAGCCATGTCTATAAGCTAAAAATGTAAACACAGGGCATTCCTCTATCATTTCTCAGAATGGGCAAGTTTTCCAGAACAATATTTGGAAAGAATCTGTGTCGTGGCCCCCCAGTGGCCTGCACAGATTGTTGCTGATCCTGACGACGACAAAGCTGATGTGGTGCTGCGCCAGCAGCCTGTGCAGCCGGCACTCAAGTTGGACAGCGAGGAGGCTGAAGAAGAGGTGGTGCCAGAGGCACGGATTCAGTCAGGGCCTTCAGAACCTCCAGAGGCTCCTTTAAGTGAAGAGGAGGAAGAGGAGGAGCCTCTTCTCAATGCATGGGCATGCAGAGCTGCCAAAAGGCAGGAGTGGCTCCTCAGGAAGAGGTCTCCTCGAGAGTAAGGCTTGGGGCTAATTGGCCACTCCCTTAGCCTATTTAAGAAAGTACACAGCTGGTAACAAGCTGCAGGAAACAACTTTAGTTCGCTAACCATCGCGTTGGGATGCCTCTGCAAATCTTGTTTCTGGGCTTTCTGCCAACTCCAGTAAGACTCTGAATATCTTATCTATGGAATTCTGGCAGGCTGTTAAGAACGCTTTATTAACAGCCGGCATTTACTAAAACTACGTTTTTGAATAAACTAAGTTTTGTTCAGAGTTTGTGTGTGCTGTGTTCTTTGGGATCCGTAGCTGGGGCAGAACAATCTGACACAAAACTGCACAGTTTAAGAAACCTCCCTTAAAAAATCATTTAAAAAAAAAATTACTATGAACTCTTCAATAAAGCCACAAAATACATTTGGGCATCTATCAAAGAGGTGCAACATCACAATGTAGGCAACTGCCTACATCAAAACAACATACACAGAATATTCACATTGAAGAATAGAATTATAAGACAAAAGGTATAACCTGAGACTCCAACCTTGAGAACGTGTTCCTGGCATAGTGCATAATGCTATCAAAATCATACGGTTCTCCCAGAGAATTCACTTCTCCAGGCTCCATCTTCAAAAAGTTGTACTCCTGGCCTGTAATTCAGAAGATTTCAAACATTTTTCAAAAGGAAGAAAGGGGGAAAATCCATAGCTCCTTTTCATTGGCAAATTATAATATATTATGGGTAGATACAAACAGTTTGCTTGCAAAGGCTAACACAGAATTAATTGATTGTGATATATGTGCACAGGTAAAAGCAGCTTTCTAATTTTTTTTTCCTTTAAACAGCAATAACAATGTACCTGTTGGCTCATGAACTGAATTACTGATGGAATAATAGTCTGAAATGTCATCTTGGTATGCAGCATATTAAGAAAACTATTATTTCCTGTCACCCTCTGACTTGATTATTCCACGCTTACTTTCTTATTTTCTACAATGCATTGTGGAAACATAAAGACATTGGTTGCAATTTTATAGCACATATTATTAATTAACAATACAACATAGCCCAGGCATTAGAAGGAGCAGAACCAAGTTGAACGTGGTTGATCTCAAAAAGCTAAGCAAGAGCAAATCTGGTTAGTACTTAGATGGCCAGTCCACCAGAAAACTTCAGGTCTACAGGCTTGATTTGCGGGGGGAGGGATATCCCTGAAGGTAATACTGACAAACTACTGTATAACTGTTTTCAGAAACTACGTGGATGTGTTAATGAAGTCAACAGGAGTCAGATTTGATTGATAAAAGAAGATTTTATCTTTTCTATAGATCTGACTATTAAAGATTGCTTTAATCTTTATTGGAGATTATCATTATGTACATTTATTTCTATAATTCCTTCAATAATTGTCCCCATCTAAATATTTTTTTCCCTTCCTTTTTTCCATTTGCAGTACTCCATCCTTGGAGGTATCCTTCTTCATTTATTTACATAAACATTTTTTATGGCCACTCATCCAACTACTAGATCTCTGGGCAGGTAGCAATAAATAACCCAATCACAAAAAAACCCCCAACAATCCAAATAATTAAAATAATTACAGCCACAATAAAAAGACAATATCTTGGAGATCCAATATTCATGTCTTATAAATCAGTAATAAACAGAACAATATCAACCAACTAAACCAGTGGCCCCCAACCTTTTGGGCACCAGGGACTAGTTCCATGGAGAAAGTTTTTTCCATGAACCAGAGGGGCATGATTTCATGTACTGCCTCCCCATCCTGTGAATGGGGCTTCGCTTGTTTGCGCGGACCAGTTTCTGGCATGCTGCGAGCCGTACTGGTCCAAGGACCAGGGGTTGGGGACCTCTGAACTAAACAACCATTTATATGAAGTGAAGCAAGCAAGGAAGTTGGGAATCAATTAAAACAATACCCATTTCATTAGGAGAATTAAAAGTTTAATCTACAAGATTTAATGCTTATATCCAAAGCAATGTCTTACAAAAATTAACAGACAAATTTTTAATTAATTGATTGATTGATTGATTGATTGATTCAATTTATCTCCGGAGACTCAGGGTGGCTTACAATGCATTAAGCAATAGCCTTCATACTTTTGTATATACCTGCTTAGTAGGGCTTTCGCACCCCCCCACCCCCCTAAGCGGTGTTCTTTTTTATACAAAGTCAGCTTATTGCCCCCACAATCCGAGTCCTCATTTTACCTACCTCGAAAGGATAGAAGGCTGAGTCAACCTTGAGCCTTGGTGAGATTCGAACTTGCAGTAATTGCAGGCAGCTGGTGCTACTTAATAGCACTTTAGTCTGCTGTGCCACCAAGGCTCATGTTACCAAAATATTAGACCAATAATTAGATGCTCCATTCTCACATGGCACATCAGGTACCTTCTAGATCAGGGGTATCAAAGGCCTGCGGACCGCATCCAGCCCACAATGTGGTCAGATCTGGCCTGCGGGGCCATCCTGGTTTACCCCAAAGAGGAAAGATCAGGCCAACGTAGCTTCAGCCTGGTCTACCCAGTGTGAAGAGGAAAGATCAGGCCAATGTAGCTTCAGCCTGGTCTACCCAGTGCGAAGAGGAAAGATCAGGCCAATGTAGCTTTAGCCCGTTCTACCCAGTGCGAAGAGGAAAGATCAGGCCAATGTAACTTCAGCCCGGTCTACACAGTGTGTAGAGGAAACATGCCAGCAGTTTGGGGAGCGGTGTCAAGCCGGCCACACACACCGTTGACCAGACCCACCCAGTTGGCCACACCTACCTGGTCAGCCATGCCCCCCTGGCCCCCTAAGGTCAACTATAGCACTGATGTGGCCCTCAATGAAATTGAGTTTGACACCACTGTTCTAGATATTGCAGAACTACAATTCTCAATCCTGATGGCAGTTTTAATCTATGACATTAGCCTAAAATATCTGGGATACTATCCTAGAATTGTCTCACCTGGTTGAATGTTCTCTCTGATGATGGTGACATGATCATCTCTGTCTGGTCTTGTGTGCTCATGCCAAAATCCTATTACATGTCCCAATTCATGAACAACAATTCCAAACTTATCACAATTCTTGCCAATAGAGATTGCTTGAGGACCATTGCCTCTTCGGCCTACATAGGAGCAGCATCTGTAAGAAAAGAAGTGAAATCATTTGAAAGTACACTTCCAAGGAGGAGCTGAGATCTTTATTTAGTTTTTTTTATTTCACATTTTATTGTAGGATTTGTTTTAATAAACTGTTTTATTTAATATATTTATTACATAATATGCATATTATATATACTAGATACAAATAAATATATAATATATTATGTAAATATGGTAGATTGTAATATATATTTTATATTTTCTTAGATGCATGTATTTCATATGGTGCTTTCGTATGTTGTATATAGTAGAAATAAGTAAATATAAATGAAAACGAAATGATTCTTCACATACGATCAATTGCAACCTGATCCTGTAACTAAAACAGTATATGCCCCCCCCAAAAAACACTAGCTCACATGTTAAAGATATATGACTGGGTGCTGGTAGCTACTTTTCAAATCAACTGTCCCTATCATAGAAGGAAGATTCTAATGGTGATATGGTTTTGAAATAAGAAACATGAATCCTTTCACAGTTGAAATTCCTCTTCAAGAAGTGGAGCTGGGGGGCAGGAAGAAGGTAGTAAACATAAATATCATGTGTCACTTTTAATCTCTTAAAAAGCCATAAAAGCCTACACAATTTTGGCTAATGACACAGAAGCTTTTATTTACCACAGAGAAGTCAAGTAAAACTGAATAAAGTGTACTGTAATATTCTAGGTCAAAACTGCAACCTCATATGAAGTTGACATTTATATTCCTTATTCGCTATTGCCTTTTCACAGTTCCCAATGAGTGCTTTTTAAATAACTTTCAATATTTTTAAGGGATAGAAGACGACTGCAGTGGTAGTGCTGATGTGTAAATTCCAAATTCACGTCTCCTATTGTCTTTTGATCTGAAGCTCTTCAACAATAAAATTAAAGGATGAAAGCAAATCATCCAGGCATATATACTGTATATGTCATAAACATTTTCAAGAGTTCTTCAGACTGGAAATTATACTGACATGTAGGATTTAGAACAGAATATCGCAATGAGAGATATTGAAGATCTCTGAGGATTCTACTTAGATTATCGCGTTCTCTTTCAAAATGTTCTATTCTTGTTTTTTCTGCAAATGCTTCCAAGTCTGGTAAACCTTCCTCTTGTGTAAAGATGATATATTTTGCTTCCATAAAAATCCATATTAAGAAACTGAGTTTGTTATTAGAGCATAGGCTTGAGACTACAGCCAGTGGTGGGATTCAGCCAGTTCACACAGGTTCAGTAGAACTGGTAGCTAATTTTTTGTGCAATTCGGCGAACTGGCTGAATAGCATGCCGCCCCAGCCTGGCCCCACCTTGGCCTTTCTCTCCCAGCCACTCCTTGCCTCATTGTCTGGCCGCTCGTCCGGCCACCCAGCTGCCCGCCCAGCTGGGCGGCAAGGCCAGTAGCTGGGCGTGACAAGGAGTGGCTGGGAGGAGAGCGGTGAGGCATGGTCAGACATGGTGAGGAGAGGCTGGGCAAGACGAGGTGCCCCTTGACGTGACTGATGTCAAATTGGCCATGCCCACCCAGTCACATGACCACCCAGACACGCCTATTTAGCTGGTCATTAGGGCAGAGAACCAATTGTTAAATTATTTGAATCCCAAATAATTTAATCCCAGTGGCTACAGCCATATAACTATTGAAACAGAGTTCACTGTATAATGTAGGTTGTATGCTACTTTACATATGAGAATTAAACACTCTGAAAATGAGAAGCTTTTGACCTATTTCAGAAATCCACTGTTTGTTCAGGACATGTAGGTCACACTAAATAAAATCACAATAGAAACATTTTAATAAGCATCACATTTTGGGAAAATCATTTTTAAGTTAATCATTCTAAGTCCTTAGAACATATAATCTCTTCTTCCCATCTGTCTGTCCCGCTATTTCCATCTGCTCCCTGCCTGAGCATTTCAGTTCTCTACAGAACAGTAGAGTGAATACTCAGGTAACCCTCCTTTCATGGCCTTTCAGATTACAATTTGCAAAAGTTATTTGACAACAACCCATGCTTGATTATAATAAAAGGATACAATTTGGGAAGGTTCAACACTACCCACAACAGAGGAATGGTTAGTGAAAATGATGAAACTTGCAAAAATGGCTAAATTAATTTCTTTGATCAGAGAAAAAACAGTATCTTCATTCATGGCTGAGTGGAAACCCCGGACAGACTTTTTCCATGAAATGGAAAAAAAAAAGCACTTATAACTTATGCCTTAATAATTAGAAAAACTGGATAATAGAAAAAAGTGAGCTTTTCTTTTTGTAATCATAAAGTAAGAGATAATTTGGTAATTATATTTGCTCAAAAGGAAATGGAAGCTTTTAGTATTTCTTTTTATTCTTTCTTTCACTTTTCATTTTATCTTCTTTCTTTGAATCCCTTTTCTTTTTATTAATTTGTATTAATTTTTATGTTCTTTGTAAAAAATTTAATACATTGTACTGTATACAAAAACAGTATATACACATATATACAGTGGAATATGGTTTATATTAAATTGAAACTGTTATGTTGAAAATTTCACACACATAACTCAGCCTCCCCATACACCATCTGATAAGTTATCTATGCCTGAGAAACCCTTATATATATAATTTTTCTTTTTGTAATTTAATTGTCTTTCTCTTTTTTATATATTTTTTCCTCTTTATTCAGAAGGAAAGAAGGAAGGAAGGAAGGAAGGAAGGAAGGAAGGAAGGAAGGAAGGAAGGAAGGAAGGAAGGA
>WNWU01000048.1:3992070-4006701 GCA_012654045.1 Ptyas mucosa
ATTCTATTCTATTCTATTCTATTCTATTCTATTCTATTCTATTCTATCTTTATTCATATTTATTACATCTTTCTCCTTTTTTGTTAGCTTTATAGGGTGTGTTTATATGTATATATGTGTGTACACAGATAGATATAAATATAGATGACATAGGTATAGAGATATAGGTATAGAGATAGAAATAGACATATAGACAGACACAAATAGACAGATACCTTGGTCATGAAAAGATAGGCCCATAGAAACTTTTGCTGCTCATCATGTCTTTAGTGAATTGAAGAATTTATTTGACGGTTGTTAGTAAATTAAAAAAAGTATAGATTAAGTTACCCATCTTAATCACACCACACTACAAGCTGCATTCTCTGCTACTGTATTGCTAAAGACAGTGTGCCTCCTTTGTCGATGTATATATCCCATTTATAGAATTAGAATTAGAACCTTGAAACGCACATGCATTCATTATTAGTTTATGGATTGCATAATAATGTTGCTTAAATAAATAAAAGAGTAGATTTGACATCCCAATATTAACACCAATATTTTCCAACATTTCCTAGAAGTTGTTGAATTACTGTAACCATTATTCACTCACTCAGCAACAACAGCAGGCAGGAATATTAGTTTATAATGCAATAACATCTGGAAGTTAAGTCTGGGAAAAAACTGATTTAATACCTATAATATAATATAATATAATATAATATAATATAATATCATATCATATCATATCATAAATATAATATCATATCATATCATATCATAAATATAATATAATATGATATGATATAATATCATATCATATAATATATCATATATCATATCATATCATATCATATCACATATGTTACATTACTCTAAAAGCGAAGTTGGTTAAATTTGTTATGTTTTCCATAGCTGTAGAATAAGTACTATTACTTATTATATAATTTCTTTTAATGATTCATAGGATGGGTCATAACGCATGGAAATACACCTATATTGTTCAGATTCCAGAATATGCAAATAATTTAAAATTTGGTATTATTAAATACATTAAGAATAATTGCCATTTCATAGAATAGAATAAAATTATAAAAGAAGGAATTGTCCTCAAGATACCTCCAGTTGAATTGCTAAATATATATTTTTCTATTTGGGAAAGCTTCGTTCACGGGTCTGATAAATATGTGCCTTGGTCTGCCTTACCAGTGAAATTTCCTGCTATGACATATGGAATAACACCTCCTGGCCATATTCTTTCTGTGCGCGATGTAGCTGCCCGGGAAAATCTTTTTCTCTCATCGTTCCCTGAGAATGTTAAAGCTGGTCTTCCCTTTGTTTTATTATTTTGTTCAAAACCTGCAATGACATTTGTGTTGTAAAATACCATTCGTAATATTGTGCTAACAGTAACATTTTCTTCAGATAAATGAGCTTTTTCCTCTTATGTACAGTCAAGCTTTGCATTATGTTGACTATATATGATTTAAGAAATATATACCGTATTTTCCGGCATATAAGACGACTGGGCGTATAAGACGACCCCCTACTTTTCCTATTAAAATATAGGGTTTGGGCTATACTCGCCGTATAAGACTACCCCTCAATGTTGTCGGCGCTCCCGTAGCATTATTGGTCAGTGGCGGCAACTCAGATTCGGGAAGCTGTGCTGATCTCGTCAAGGCTGCATGCCGCTGAATGTTGGACCCAGCTGGTTGCTGCGCGGAGCTTCCCCCACCGTCCCAGGCATCCAGGTGGATATTACCGACGCTCCGACTTCCCTAGACAGCTGGGGCTCACCATCACTGGGGGTCAGCTGGGGAAGTCGGAGCGTTGGTAGGCTTATACCCGGCGTATAAGACGACCCCCGACTTTTGAGAGGATTTTCCTGTGTTAAAAAGTAGTCTTATACGCCAGAAAATACGGTAGTAACATTAATGACTGTGGCTCAATGCTAAGGAGCTATTTATCATAAACTCAGTATTTAGAACATTTCTGTCCTCCTGTCAGCCCTGCTATGCTGATTCACTCTTGGTACTGTAAATATCTCCTCCTCCTGCTTTTTTCCTTAACACTTATTTAAATAATGTGCCAATGAATCATACCAATATTTCTTTACCTAGGAAATTATTTTTTAGTTAAAGAATAATAATTTTTGTAGTGAATATCTCTAAAACTCTAATAGTTATTTTATTCATATGCAGAATTTCTTTTCCGACGTTTAATGTGAAGCAAGATAAATGAAAATGATATTTTTTAAAAGCTACTCTAAAAGTAAAAGGTTTTGTAGTTCAAATGTATGTGAAGTTCACAAGCCAAGAAACACTTCGCATTGTTTTGAATTATATTTCTTTATTGAACTGAATTAAACTTGATATGCAGAAGAAACTTTTCCAGAAACTGGACAAATTGGACTCAGGACAAATTCCATAGCATGTTTATTAAGGTTTATCAAATACATTCACTATGGACTTATTTAAATAAGCTATTGCAAAAGGCAAAATATAAATATAGTCAACTGCATTGCATCAACTTTCACTAAAAGCTTACATAAATGTTAGAATACATTTAGGAAAAATTAAGTCAAAAATCAGTGTTATTTGTAATGAAAACTATGTTAAAATTGATGAACATTAGGGTTGGCAAAATAAGGAGGAAAAATTGATTAGGTAAAATACCTGGGAGCAAAACAGGTCTCTTTATGCTATGATAAAAATATACTGCAAAACATACTCTACCTCTACTTAATAGCAACTGAGATGTTTAGAATATGGATGCATTATAGTTTTTTTAAATTTCAATTTAATTTGATCACAGATAGCATACACATCAGGGATGGGTTCTACTTACCTTTACTACCGATTTGCAACGGGGCCGCGCACACGCGCTTCGCGTGTGTGCACGCGCACTCTTCTGCACATGCATAGAAGCATTCTGATGATGTCGGGGTCAGTGGGTGGAGCCTCCCGCCGGTTTTACTACCGGTTCTATAGAACCGGTACGAAACAGGGGCAACCTACCACTGATACACATATATTAGACACTTGCATAAACTGAATTTAGAATATCTCTAAAATCTTTCATTATTGGCATTCATAATTAGCTTATCTACTTACTCTAAGAGTAAGTAGATTGGACCAAGAAAGGTATGGAATGTCTTATATTGCATGCAACGATGAACCAAATTTAAGCAGCTTGCCCATACCTGACTCAATTCTTCTTATCCTGTCTATAAGCTGATAGAGAACATTGTTTTTTTTTGACACCTCACGTTCTTCAAAGCCACCTTTTAAAAGAAAAGTACAAATAAATGGAAAATTGCATGCATACGTTTAGCAAACGCATTTACAAAAAGTAGAGGAAAAGTATGGAATATTTGAAATGTTAACATTATTGAATTATTATAACATCTTCCTTCCTACCATAGTGATTTTGACTATGAATGATAAATTATGGTTTTATTTTAAAAAATGCAGTCTATGTGCTTGGTCATATTTGAGAGGCTGTCACAAAGAAAAGCCAAGATGAAAACTTATCAAAGAAAGATCCAATCTAGAACTAAGGAAAAATTTCCTGATAGTGAGAGCAATTAATCAGTGATTCAGAAGTTGTGAGTTCTCCAGCACCGGAGGTTTTTAAGATTGGACAATCATTTGTCCAGAATGGTATAGGGTCTCCTGCTTGGACAGGGAGTTGGACCTCCAGGATCCCTTCCTACTTGACTAGCACTGATGATGTTACATAGTTTGGGTAATGAAATGTCTGCAAGAAAACAAGCAAGCTCAGACAGTATCAAGGACCTCTCCTTTTAACTCTGTATATTCTCTATAGCAGTGATGGCTAACCTTTTTGTCGTCGCGTGCCAAAAGCGGGAAGAGCATGGGGGGGGTCGCGGGTGTGGGTGCCCACATCCATAATTCAATGCGCCCCACCCTCCTGCGCATGCGCACGTGACCCCCCCCACAGTTCCCCCTCCTTTTGGCACGTGATGGCACAGTGGGCCCGGTAGGCCCATTTTTTTCCCCCTCCCCAGGTTCCAGAGGCTTTCTAGGAGCCTGGGGAGGGCAAAAGCAGCCTTCCCCATCCCCCTGGAGGCCTTCTGGAGGCCGGAAACAGTCAGTTTCCCGACTTCCGGTGGGACCGGAAAGCCTGAAAATCAGTTGGCCGGTGCATGCATGCGCGCTGGAGCTGAGCTAGGACAACACTCGCGTGCCCACTAATAAGGCTCCGCGTGCCACCTGTGGCACCCGTGCCATAGGTTCGCCATCACGGCTCTATAGCTATCCAAATCCACTGACTTATAACCTCTTTAAAGAATGTAAGGCAGTTTATTTGATTGACATGCCTTTGAAACTATCTGAACTATTTTCAGCTGTAATAAATCATAGAACAATAGAAACTCCAGTGCCACAATTTGAATGAGGTGCTTTGAAAGCTACTTAGAGAGACAGGGACAATTTATCCCATTTGTAGCCTACCAAGAAATACTGTATTCTGTTTGCTTATCTACTGCGATGTTTGTGACAGTGATACTGAACAAGTTAATAATATAAGCAACTAAGAAGGTAAATTTTGTTAACACTGAATGATTAAGGAAACACCATTAGTAAAAAGATTATGTGTGAATGTTTAATCACTACACTTCTAGCCTAAGAAACAGATAAAAAGACTGTTCATTTACATGCCCATTCAAAAGTGAGAACCACTGAAATCAATGAAACATAGGTTAGCTATTTCAGTAATTCCTCAGGTTTTTTTCAACATGTATTCTTCATGTAATCTTCTAAATTACGTGTTTAAAGGGTTACAACAAAATGCACAGCGCCATATAAGGCAAATGTATTGTGTCATTGCTGAGTAATTTACCTCATGCCTTCCACTGTCACATAGCTGTAGCAAGCCTTGAGAAAAATGCTTTGAATTTTTCTCTTAGATTTTAGAAGAATGAGGTAATATGTTAAGGCATTCCTACTCTATGAGCTATTTTGTCAACTTCCCAGAATGCAAACAATTACTGCCCAGTGACGCAACAATCTTTCAAAATAAGGTTTCATTGAGGAAGTAATGTTTTAAGTGAAATGGTCTTTCTGCAAGGAAGTTGATACAAGGATGCAATTTAAATAATATTATATTAATTGCAAATTGTATTACATTGCTATGCCATCTTGTTTTTATTCATGAAAAGTATTTTTTTTCTTTTTAGAATTAAAATAATTAATACAAATCCTAAGCATTTTCCTTGGTATTTAGACTCATGACATACAGTATTTGTCAGATATGTAACTTAAAGAAAAACATTATATTTTATCTGGAGGTGATCACATGTATTTCCTGCGCAAAACATGAAGGAAATTAAAATGCTGGATACCATGTACTGCTAAAGATATCAGATTGACTATACCATAATTGTAAGATGGCTTTGAATGAAAAGCAGAAATGCAACTTAAACAAATATAATTATTTCCCTTACCTCACGATACTATCAGCAAAATTAGACTGAAATGGCGCAAAGCTAAATATTCATTGATAAAGAAGATGGCATCTATTTATATTTTAAATCAGACTGTAAATGAGATCAGATAGGCTCTTAATTAAAACAACAGGTAATCTTAAGAAAAATTAAGTGATGATAAGGCAGTATAAAAATATCTACTCACTATATTTTAGTTATTTATTTATCAAATGTCTACACTGCTCATCTGATTTAAGTGACTCTGGGTGGTTTACAGTAAAAACATACAAAAGTATATAACTACAGTTTAGAAATTGAGGTAAAGATGAAGATGTTAAAAATTAAGAGGCAGGGTGAATGCCCTTAAGTCACCCCATTACCCACAGGGTTGCTTATCACTCAGACTACCATTTTAACTGACAGAACCTGGTATTGATGCTCTTCTGGAAGGCTAAAAGTCTACCTTATCTCTGGATGTTTTAAATCATAAGGGGCAGAAGTAGAGAAGACTCTTTTCCTGGATCCCGCTGATCGAAACTTTTTCCACAACATCCTCCCTGCCTGATTGGGTGGATGGGACAAAGTAATTATGATGAGATGAGATGATTCCATGATTAACTGGTCCCACACCATGGAAGACTTTAAATATAATAACCACCTTGAATAGGATCCAGAAGCAAACTGGCACCCAATACAGTTCAGCAGAGGTATTACAGAGGTATTACATGCACAAGTCTAGGAACTGTACCATACTGCACCAGTTGCAGCTTCCGGATACTCTTCAAGGATAGTCTGATGTATATTGCACTGCAGTAGTCTATCCAGGAAATGTCCAGGGCATCAATCACTGAAAGAAGAGCTTCTTGATCCAAGAAAGGGCATAACTGGCTCTCAACACAAATTGAGGAAAAACCCTCCTAACAATGACTGCCACGTGCTTTTGAAGCAGCAGTCTTGAATCCAGGAGAACCCTCAGATTAAGCATAGCTTCATTTGGGGCAGTGTAAATGGAAGTACCATTTCCATCCTACATCTTGGCCTGAAACCTGACTGGAAATGGTTCAAAAAATTCATCTCATCCAGGATCATAGAATCACACAGCTGGAAGATCCAATCCTTATATTTTATAAATTTATTTTCAGGCTCTATTAAAAATTCTATAAAAGTCTTATTCGGTCGGAAGGCCAAAACTATTCTGCATCTTCCAATAATTACATCTTCCAATAATTAATCTGACTTTGCTTCATTAACTATTGAATCATTTGTTCTTCTGACAGCCCACAATATTCTCAACTATTTATCCTGGATTGTTGCTCAGGTGATCAGGTTATTTTCATGTCAGTAATTCAGTTTTCACAGCAATAGGTACCTTTGTGGTATAGCATGATGTCGTTGCACTGCATTTTTATATTATATGAAATAGAACAGTAGTCTTTCTCTCAAGTAACAGGCATTTCTGTTTTATAAGCAGCTTAACTAAATGGCTACATTTATTAATTAACTGAACGAATAATATATATTATATTTATTTGGAAACTTAGAATTATTCACAACCAATAATATGTTAGAAATACATATTACAAAACAGTGTAATATATACAAAATTCTGAATGTATCAATGAATAAAAAATGTTTATAGCTTACCACTATTATGTCCATTTTTCCCCTCTGAATGTTGTGTAAGATCAATTGTCCTGTCAATCTGAAAGATTTTTAAGTCTTCAACATCTAAGGCAATATCTCCCCAAAAGACAGCTTTAAATACAAAAAGAAAGCTTAATATAAATATATTAAAAGTAATATCACACAAAAGTTTATTTGAAGTCTGTGACTGTAATCAAATATAGATCTTTAAGGATAGTTTGATATATTGAAAGCAAGGGTCTTTGCTTGTTTAAAGTCTCTTGCAAACATCATTACTGTGAAAAACTTTATAATACACAAGATAAATTATACAGTTTAAATGCTGCAGTGTTACAGAAGTCTTTATTGTTATACTGCTTTTGAATGTAGGTGTTCTAAATGTATCATTCTATACAATATTGAATATTTGAGGATAGAAAGTTAAGGATACAAATCGAAAAGATAGGATACAAAAAAAGGATACAAAAAGAAAAAATGATTAAAACGTATGGCTATAGAAAAGAGATACTACAGAAATATATTTCTCAATTTCTACGCAGTTCCTTGGTAAAATAAACATTTTGCAATAATTAAAAATATTTTATCCTTTTTTGTAATCAATAAGGAAACATTTTCTTAAAATATATAAGATTTAACATTTTAAACTTCACAATATATTCTGTCACAAATATAATATTTTCAACAAGTTTGCTTTACTATGCAATATTGTTTCAATGTGGAAAGTTTTATCAATGTTAGCCCTACCAATCTGTCAGCAGAATAAATATTTTTTTCTCAACTTGTGTCATTAAAAGATGTTTATTGTAGATTAAATGTTGTAATTACATTTTAGACATAGTTCCATCTCTAGATATGAATGTGGGAAAATTTAATTGCTTGGCACGTAAAAAACAAAATCTCTAAGAAATCTCTGAACGACCATACCTTAGCAGATTTATTATTACTTTTTTATTAGATCAGAAAGTTCTGAAATATTTACATATCACTGTGCAGCCTGAGGATGCAATAAAAAACTGTCTTTCATTGTGGACTAAAGTTAACAGTAGAAAAAGAACAGCTTATTTAACATGTGCAAAGCTACACCATTCTGCTTTAAACCAACACTTTAAACTAAGTGTTGTATCTTTTTATTGTTGATGAATGTATTTTATTCTCCTTATGTACACTGAGTGCATATACACCGAAGACAAATTCCTTGTGTGTCCAATCACACTTGGCCAATAAAAGAATTCTAATTCTAATTCTTGTGTATAGGTTTGAGCAATAAATCTTTTTGCCTGCAACTTAATGTATGATCCTGATTCTTTGCATCTGACATGCAGGGGGTTGCAGGAGAGACGTATTTGAACCTCATCTGTGCAATCATCACTTGTTCTCTATATTAAATCTGTTTAAAAATTGAGTTGCACAGCACGTATTGCAACTTGTGACAAAATTGAGCACAAGCTGTTTTGAAATGCATGTAAAAACTGTAAATATGGATATATAACTGAGAAGGGTTAAATCCATATTTTAAGAGCTTAAAGAGTAATTGCTTTCTTCTTGATTCAGAAGCAAAATACTCTGGCAATTAGTTTTTAGAATGGCGAGAGTAAACTCAATTTTATATAATCAGAGAAAGAGGAGGAGAAAATATATAATTCAGAAAGAAAAGAAGAAAGAGAAAGAAGGGTGGAAGGATCTTAGATGGAATATTTACATAAAAAGAAAGCTTCCAAAAGTTCATATGAATATAATGAAGATGAGAAACAAACAGACAAACAAACAAACAAAAAGCACAACTAGCTACAGTAGTTACACTGGATGAAATAGCATAATGTACTATATATTTAATAACTAAAGTTCTTATTTTAAAATTTTGCTTACATTTAGGGTTTTTTGTATTTTGTTTTTACTTTTTCATGAAAACCAATTAGACTAACTCCTTATCTCTCATACCTAATAAGCACTTACTCAAAAGGGTAATAGAAAATGAATTGTTGACAATGGAATTTATGGAAAAATAAATTGAGGTTGGCGAGATTAAGATTGTGGAATGAGGACTGCAATTTAAAAGTGTAATTAAAATGTAACTCTGGGACTGAAACATTCAATGAGATAGTTATCTGGCAGGGTAAGGAGGGAAGCCTCAGATAAATATTCTACGTAGTTCCAGTGCCAAGCCAAAGAATTAGGGAAGGTGTCTATTTTGTCACAAATGAAAATCATGGTAAATTTCATATACAGAAAAATGATGCAGGTTTCTTGAAAGTAAGTTTATTGCAAAGATTAAATTTCTACTACAATTATTACTTTCTGATCATGAGCACTAGCATCATGCCTGGAATATATTTAGCTTCAATTTTTTTAACGTCTTCAAAATGTATGTTGTACAATACCCTTCAGAGTTACTTTACTGATAAAAGTTATAAACTCTTCAGTGTGACTTCTTACCTTCAAACCCTCTCTGCCTAAAAGTAGATGCTTACAGTGTAGATACATAGACATGATCAGGAAAACTTCTTCCCCCCCCCCAAAATATCTGTTTAATTGTGTGGTTTTCATTATAATATATTACTTTGGTATGTATTAGCAGTAGTATTATTATAATAATTCATAACACTCCATAATGATAATACCTATGGCTTAATTTATCGGAATTTTGATACTCAACAATCTTTCTCAAGAAATGCTTATCAGAAAAAGTTATTTTTACTGTGTTCCTTTTGCTGTAAATATTATGTTTCTCTACATTTGCTGACAATTATATTCCCTGTTTAAAAATGTGTGTAACATTGACATTGATTTCGCAACGGAAAGCAATAACCTAGAAGAACAAATCAAGCCAACTATGTCTTCAGCCTCTTTCACTGTTTTGAAATGAACTGTAGTTCAGCATTCCAATTTGACAGGCACACTGCACAAAGTGTAAAAAACCTGATATTGAAATACAAAATAGGCAGTAAGCCAGACAGTACTGGGAGGCAGAACAATTATATAGCAATTTAACTCTTTAAATTTGGAATGAATGTAAAATGATGAAATCAAGGACATGTCCAAGCTTGTCAGCAACCCAGGGAGAATGAATGATTTATATATATTTTCATTTAAAAAAAACTTTAGGAAATCTATCAACATATTTACACTGCAGGGGTGCTAAGCTATCAATCCATTTTGTTGGACTGATACAATTTTGAAGAAAGTAATTCTTTTTCCAGCTCACTATTTTAAAGGACTACATAAACCACTCCACAGGGACACTTTGCATGGCAAAAACAGACCTAAATATTTCATGAATAGATGAATAAGTAAATTGTACACTATGACACTTTCTACATACTTTAAAAGAAACTTCACTTTTCTGTTTACTTCTATTTAAGTCAGATTGTTCTATGACTTAAATCTAGTCCTCAAACATTTCATAAAGGTATAAACAGCAAGGAAAGTTCACTGACAAATCATAATCTTTTCCAACTGACCTAATCCATTCTTCCCTATAGTTGACCTCCAGATGTGTTGATTGAGTGATTTGGGAAGCTGGAATATGTAACAAAGTATCAATCAGGCCATGACCCATCGTAGATGACTACTGTTTCTCCTGGTGGACATCAGATACTTTTGAGGTGCTTGTAGGTGGGAGACATACATTTCTTCTGACATTTTTTTCTATGCATTTAACTGCGGTTATTTACTAGGAGAAAGTTAAGTGCCAAGCGAGGGTGCTTACATAGTGCCTTTTCTAGCTGTTTAATAAAATGTGTCTGGCAGCTAAACAAAAAGTGATTGAATTCTATTTTTCATTTTCCACTGTTATTTTTGTTTATTCCTAAATACAGGTGCTGAAAAAGTTTTTTGACCTAACTGCTACTGAAATGTTTATTGTTGTGGGATCATCTAAATTAAACCAGTATCGGTCTTTCCAATCTTTTTCATTTTTTTAGATTTTAGAAAACTAAAATCACCGAACCTCAAAGATGAAGTTCCTGCCTACGGTTTCAGTATGTCCTATCTGCAACATACGATAGAGATAGCAACAGAGATGAAAGAGACAGCAATAGCAATAGCACTTAAGACTTCACAGTGCTTTGCAGCCCTCTCTAAGCCGTTTACAGTCAGCCTATTGCCCCCAACAATCTGGATCCTTATTTCACTGACCTTGGAAGGATGAAAGACTGAGTCAGTTTTGAGCTGGTGACAATCAAACTACTGGCAGTCGGCAGAATTAGGCCTGCAATATTGCATTCTAACCACTGCGCCACCACAGCTCCATGGTATTTCTTTCGTTTTCTTTCATTTTGATTTAAAAAAAATAAAATTCCTATTTTTAATTAAGATATCAGTTATTAAATTTATATATATATTGCTCCTGGAAGCACGAAGCCGAGAACACCAGCCTGAAGATGACGAACGAGACTTCGTCGAAACGTTGCCAAGACACTTCCAATTTTACGCGGGAGAAAACCCGAATAACCAAAGACCTACATACAAACACCCGCGAAAATCTCAGAAAACACACACACACACACACACACACATATATATGATTTATATGCCGCCCTTCTCCGGAGACTCAGGGCGGCTTACAATGCGCTAAGCAATAGCCTTCATACTATTGTATATTTATACAAAGTCAGCTTATTGCCCCCACAAACTGGGTCCTCAATTTACCTACCTTAGAAAGGATGGAAGGCTGAGTCAACCTTGAGCCTGGTGGGATTCGAACCTGCAATAATTGCAGGCAGCTGGTGTTGATAACAGGGTGCTTTAGACCACTGTATTACCAGGCTCTTTTGGCCTTTCATAGAGGAGTTCAAAGCACCATGCATAGCCTTTCCGTCTTCCTTTATACCCCATAACAACCCTGTGAAGTAGGTTGGGCTGAGAGAGTGTGACTGGCCCCCAAAAATCTCATCTGATCCCAAATGTTAGACTTCATTTTAATTACCTCTCCCAGGAAAATATAGTTCTCCAGGCAAACAATGAAAACAAATTTGCTAAACTTATCAAGCAATAAAGTATTGAACAGTCATACAACTTGATACCAAGGTCAGCCCTATGATGAGGTATACATATCTCAGTATTGCTTTTAGGCACATAATGCTTTCATTTCTGGGCATAAATTTTACTATAAGTGATCATATTTAGAAATGTAATAATAATAGAGAGAGGAAGAAATTGGGAAAAATTGTCCAATGATAATAGGTTCAATTCAGCTATAAATACAATACACCATTACCAGTTTAATCAATATATGCACATAAGGCAAAGTTATATATGTCTTTGTTTTGAGAAAATGTATTAAAATATAATAAAATATTCTGAAAACTTTTGAAATAAGTGGCTTACATACATATTCTAAAACAGAAAAACCAACTATTTTGAGTAAAATATATTAATGGTGAGACAAAATTATCTCAGCAAAGGTAAACAGCTACAGTCCAATGCCTATGAAATTTGTAGATGACTAGCTAATCCAAAAAAAAGTATTAAAAATTAGAATTTCACCAAGTAAAAGATAAAATTTCAGTAACATAGTATTGATCTTAATTATCCAAACATCAATATGTTGTAACATGTAATAGTTATTATACTAACTGTTGTTGCATCCAATTTTCTGCATGAATTTTTGCCTTTTCTTCGCAGCATTCCCTGATAAATATAGGATAAATAAAGGATATGCAGTGGACTACATAATTATCATATAATAGTTAAATAAGTTACGATATTTATTAATTTATTTGTATCCCGCCTTTATTATTTTTACAAATAACTCAACGTGGCGACCACATCCACATGTCTTCCTCCTCCTATTGTCCCCCCCAACAACAACCTTATCAGTGGGTTGTGCCGAGAGAGAGTGACGGTCACACAGCTGTCTTTTGTGGCTGTGGGAAGACAAGAATACATGATCTTCCACTTTCTAGTCTGCTGCCTTAACCACTAGTTCAAACTGCTCAGATTTGAGATAGATAGATAGATAGATAGATAGATAGATAGATAGATAGATAGACAGACAGACAGATAGATAGATGGGAGGGGGGAGAGAGAGAGAAATATATATTTCTGAACATATACAAGTATTATATAAATAGATGTAAAAAATTCAAATGGTATAGATTCTATCATAATGGAAGCAATAAAACTGGTGTGTCAAGAATCAGAAGTTCCCATGGTTCAATTAAAGGATGCTATCAGGAGCTGAAGTTTAGTCTGACCTCAGTATATATTAAATAATATTTATTCCACCATCTTTAATGTAATATATATCAAAGAATACATCCCTATTAAGAAAAATGGGGATTATGTACATCAGAAATGCCATTAACCTTTTTAATAATGTGTGATCCATCAAGTCAAGAATGGGGAACATATAGCTCTTCTGCTGTTCCATAACTACAACTTTCAATGTTTGTCAGCCCTAAAAATGATAATGGTACACATAAACCCATGATTTCCAATTCTACACTACTCTGAATGCCACAATCAGCTGTTCAGCTTTATATAATCAAACAGTTTATTAGACCAGAGACCAGAACAAATAAAAATGCTCGGTACCATTTATTACCATTCCCAGCTTTATACTAAATGCCTAAGACTGTGATGGCACGCGTGCCCGAAGTTGCATGCGGAGCCATGTTGCCTGGCATGTGTGGCATTGCCTGTTCCCCTTCCGGGTTTTTGGCGCGCATGTGCACGCGATGATCAGCTGGCCTTCGTGCATGCAGCAGTGCTGGAAACTGGAAGAGCTGGTCTTCTCTTTTCTGGCATGAGCATGGGTGCAGGCCAGCAGATTGTTGTGCAAGCATGCGAGCCAGTAACCACTAGCTGGCTGGCATGCATGCACATACCGGAAACCAGAATTTCATTTCCCGGTGCACGCATGCCCCCTGGGCAGCTCCTCTTCCAAGTTGCGGCACACATGCATGCATGCTCCCTTTTCGGCACTCGGCCTAAGACTATCAAATGGTGGGATGTACAGTATGCTTGGTAGAGTAGTAACAAAATGGCACAATTTCCATACTTTATGCAAAGCGCTCACATATGACAAAGTTTAATCAATTAACACAAATAAAACCAACATATATATATGTATAATGCAACTATAAAATCTGCATGGATTTGATCAGGCTGGCTGGGGAATTCTGGGAGTTGAAGTCCACAAGTCTTAAAGTTGCCAAGTTAGGAGATGCCATATATGAATTTTAATTACAGTGTAAGGACAATGTGACGAGCTAGAAACTATTCAGTTGTTCATTCCACTGTTTACCCCCTTTGTTATATATGAATATTCTCCTTGTTCAAAATGAAAATGCAAAGTGGGGAAATCGTACAGAGTATCATTACATCATCTAACCTTTACTACAATCTTTAGGCAAGAAAGCATAACACCAAAATACAGAAACCTGTAATTATGATTAATAAAACTTTTAAAAAGAGATATAAAATGAAATGAAATTACATATACTACATCAGCGGTCCTTTCCAGTTTTTCAGACTGATTGGCGGGGGATATACTTACATATTTAGAAAATGAGAAAATCACTTCTGTGACATACTGTATGTACACACAAACA
>WNWU01000048.1:4006711-4032728 GCA_012654045.1 Ptyas mucosa
TCTTCAGTGTTGTCACATGGAAAGATATACTTACATATTTACAAAATATGAGGGGGTATACTCACTTCCGTGACATTGTACACACATACATACATACAGTACATAAACACATACAAACATATGCTCCATTGGTTATATTTTTGGTGTTAGCATTGTATTATTTTAAGAAGATGTATACTTATTTAATCTTGTATGAGCTTGTTCTTATAAAAGTAATTGCTGCTGATTCACTGAGGAATGAGTTTTCTAATCTGCTTTCTAATCTGCTCTTATGTAAGGACACTATATTCAGTCTTGACAAAAACATTACCATTCCATTACTTGAAATTTTAAAAAAATACACGAGACCAACCCAGTAATTTGTAATAAAATATTGGATAAGTTAAAAGAAGTAAGGCAATATGATTCTTTGAACAATATTATGGATTTTCAAATGCCTACAAACCAATCCTGGAGCCTGTACAGACCCAGACATGGAATGGTGATATTGATGTTTGCAAGTGAATGATCTTGGCTGGGACATGAGTAGAAAACAGGCATCCATCCTGGTCCTTTTGGACATCACAGCAGTTTTCAATACTACTGGTTATTCTTATATAAGGGCTGGAGTTGAGAAAAACTGTTGCCTTGGTCCTGTTTGTTTTTTGAAGGATGGTTCCAATTTGGGGCAGGGGAGAGGGGAGGTCAGTACAATGGCTACTCTCCTAAAGGGTGTCACAAGGGCTGTTTCTCTGCCCCTTCTTATTTAAAATTTACACGAAGCCATGTAAATTTCAGGAAAGGTCAGCTGAAGATATGGGGGCTGGTATTGTCAATAATGATACCCAACTCTGTATCATTACCTCAAAACAGACTTGTTGATACTGCTGAAGTCTTGTCCAGATCCCTAAAGGGATGAGAAAGGACAAGTTTGAACTGAATCCTAGTAAGTTAGTGTTACTGTTTATCCATTGGTATAGTATTACAGTACAAAACAATATTCTCTCTCTGTTCTAATTGATTCCCTTGATAGTGGAGCAGTAGCCCTTAAACAATAGATGTTTTGAAGGTCACAGTCATCGTTTGAGGGGGGCGGGTGTTTCCCATCTAAGGCAGATATGTCTATTGCAACCCTACCTGGAGGGGAGAGGTTGCTACAGTGTTCATGCCTTTATCACCATCCATTTATACTAATGAAGTATGATCTACATAGACTTGCCTTTGAGGAACACTTGGAAGTTGCAGTTGATTTAGAAAGCAGTGGCTAACAAACCTTCACTGCAGGGGTGAAATCTACTTACCTTCCTTACCAGTTCGCTCGCACATGCGCGCATCACATGCGCACGCAGACCCTCTGCGCATGCGCAAAACCTTCTGCACATGTGCAGAGGGTAAAAAACACATTACATCTGGATGGGTGGGCGGAGCCTCGTGCCGCCATCGCTACCGATTCTCCGAACCATCTGCCACAATCGCTATCGGATTGCCCGATCCAGTCTGAACCAGGAGCATTTCACCCCTGCTTCACTGATGGAAGCACATTACCACAGAGCTCCAAGCCTTGATACAGAATGGGAAGAGCAGTAAAAGCTCTATTTCTTCTTTTTTAAAATAATAATAATAATAATCCACTGCCTGAAATGGGACAGCATAAAATTAGACCTTCTCTGAACTTTAATCATTCTTTCTTCTGTTTGTGGATACAGTGGAAAGCTGGATAGGTTTACAGTCTTTTAGATTCAAAATTTCTTCAAACATGTCTCATGACCAAAACTCAAGATGCTTCTATTCAACATCTTGGTTTATTGTGTCAGTAACAACCAGCTTTAAAAAGACCCAAGTACAGACAGGAAATCCAATCAATTCCATGCATTTGAGATGATATCCATGTACCGCAATACTAGAGTTCAAAACCCTAACAATAAGAAGAATTGTTCCTTCTTTTTGTATGTTACTACTTGTGTTGTCCCAAGAAGTTAAAGAGAACTGCAGAAGACATGAAAATGAAGTTCTTTATTTCCAAAAAAAGTTTCTGACAACCTCTTTTAACCAGGTTGATTAACTCATCTACAAAAGCTTAGCAGAGTCTTTGAGACAACAAACTACAGGTTAACTTGAGAGCTCTATACCTGTATATTGTGGAACAAATAACAATTGTTCTTTGAGACAGCATTTGATACAGAGAAAGAGGGGTTTTTCACTGTATTCCGGAGCTGTAATTTATGATCAATTGATCCCTACAGTTGTAGTTAATATTTTAACTCACATAGTTCTAATTATGTATTTTCTGCTTAAGAATAATATAGTCATTACAGTTTTCTGCCTGACAGATTTGTCTAGGAAAAGGTATTAGTTATTATAAATGTTTTCCTTAAAGTCTAAGGAACTTAACAATAAATCAGTTGGACTCAAAAGAGTTCTGTATTTGGTTTTTTAACTTTATTTCACTCTCAGTAGCTAAATCATGAGCCTTCCTTAACATGATAAAAGAGTATAAACTCTGAAAGTGTCATTTTAGACTATCAAGTCAAAACACTGCTTGGTGCAAGAGTCTTTATTAAAGTATCCCTAATTTATAGCTGTGAGCCTCCATTTGGACATCTCTGTTGATGAGGAAACCCCCCCCCCCCAACTTTCTGGATAAATCAATCCCACTTGAATTGCTAAATATATGCAGGCTGAGTATCTCAACATCTAATCATCCTGAAAGTTTTTCAATGAATGTTCTAATATCTATGAATTCTTAAACCACAATGTAAGAAAACAACAATGTAAGAAAAGAACATGATACTCAAGAGGCAATCTGTTCAAAGCAGAGTAAGGTGGAATTCTTAATTATGTAGATTAGAACATATAAACTCTTCCCTTGTAGCTTCAATTATATTTGCCTTTTCTACAATCACATTACACTGCTGGTTCCTGTTATTATCATGTGATCTAAATCAGGGGTGAAATCCAGTAGGTTCTGACAGGTTCTGGAGAAACAGTAGCGGAATTTTTGAGCAGTTCGGAGAACCGATAGGGGAAATTTTGAGTAGTTCGGAGAACTGGCAAATACCACCTTGGGCTGGCCCCAAGGTGGAATGGGAATGGAGATTTTGCAGTATCCTTCCCCCAGGAGTGGGGAGGGAATGGGGATTTTGCAGTATCTTTCCCCTGGAGTGGGGTGGGAATGGAGATTTTGCAGTATCCTTTCCCTGCTATGCCCACCAAGCCACACCCACAGAACCGATAGTAAAAAACTGATCTAAATGTGTTGAGACAGCAACTCCTAGATTTCCAAGCTTACATACTATATGCATAAAAAGTTTATCACAGCAGCTTGAAATATTGAGAGATGGAGCCTTGACTTCTCTGGAGTATTATGGCTGTAATAAAGCACAGAAACAGGAAAAAATAAAACATTACTGAGTGCACATAAGCCAAAATTAGTTGTGTTTGCTGATTGTCTTCAGCAAGGGGACTATAGTAAAACGCACATCAGTAGCATTGGAAACATTGCTAGAAATACATAACTGTTTATTGTAGAATTGAACAGTCTACTGATTGTTCTGTGATTTCACTGTTACCACAGAAGCATAAAAATATGCTTGCTTCTGCAGAATTTTCCATTTTGTGAGCACAGTTGTCCATTTATGCGTTTTTAAATGTATCAAATTAACAGGGTAGGGACTTTGTTAAAACCATCTAATTGCTTTTTTCCTTACATAGAATTCCAAAGTGTAACTATCGAGCTGGTACAAAACTTGAAATGTGAATCTTTTTATTAACAATATCAGTTTGAACAACTTGTTTTGCTTATTTTTTTTTTTCCAAATTCATTCCCCCTTTTTTAGTGAGTTCAAAGTAGTACGTAACAACGTTAGTCTGGCTAGCATTGACAAACAAGCAAATTTTGAACAAAATGCCTGCTCTCTAAATTGAACGGAAATAGTTTACAGTGGATTGATTGTTTATGACTATTGCATATAGGACAGTGATGGCGAACCTTTTTGCCATCGTGTGCCAAAACTGGGGGGAGCGCGGTGGGGTCACACGCACACGTGCCCACATCCCTAATTCTATGTGCCTCGCCCCCCCTGTGCTCCCCCCGCTTTTGGCACGTGATGTTACAGTAGGCCCGTTTTTTGCTCTCCCCAGGCTCCAGAGCCTTTCTAGGAGCCTGGGGAGGACAAAAATGGCCTCCCCTTCCTCAGAGGCTCTCTGGAGGCCAGGAACAGTGTGTTTCCTGACTTCTTGTGGGCCCAGAAGGACCGAAAATCAGCTGGCTGGCACATGCATGCGTGCTGGAGCTGAGCTTGCGTGCCCACCGATATGGCTCCGCGTGCCACCTGTGGCACCCGTGCCATAGGTTCGCCATCACGGATATAGGAGATTGCAACCTCTTAACCAGGCTGCTTAATGTTCCTCTTCATAATAGTGTTTCATAAATGCTATTTCCCTAGGATAAGCTGTTTTATTATCATCATTTTTTTCTCCTCCTATTTAATCATGTCCTATTTTGAGACACTGCCTGGACAATTCTCTGCAATTTTTTGGTAAAAGTTTCTCAGAAGTGTGGTTTGCCATTTGCCTCCTTCCTAGGGCTCTGAGACAGTGACTGGCCCATGGTGGAAATAGATGATAGTGGACCTCCGCTTCCGGTTCCGCTGGCGACAGACTCTGATCGGGCTAGCTCTGGCCCCAGAGTCCGATCCCCCCCATCTGGAGGCCCTTTGGGCCAAGCGCCCCATTATTGGGGCGTTTGCCGTTTGAGGGCGGCTCGCCAGGGGTCCCCTGCCTCACTTCCAGGGGCCGGGAGGCCGATGCTGGCGCGCCCGAGGCTCCAGAGGGGGTGGGAGGCGATCGGCGGCTTTTCTTTGAGGCCGCGGAGGCGCCACAGCACCTAAGGGGACCGGTGCTAACTAAGAAGGCACAACGGACTGAACTGATTGGTTGGAGTTGGAGCAGGCATCCTGGAGGCGAGAGGGGGGGTTGGAGTTCCCCCCCCCCTTGTAGCTGGAAAGGAGCCGTGGCAGAGAACTAGGGGGAAGGAGATGGAGTGAAACCCCTTACCTTGCTGACTTTTCCTTGGAGGATGGCTGTGGCAGAGTTGCTTGGAGAGGTCTGGTGGCCTCTCCTCCCGGTAGGCAATGGCGGCGGTCTGACTTCCTGCTTCTTTATTTATGATTGAAGACAACATTCTCCTCTGGCTTCCTGTTTGACCTACTCTATACTTCGGACTCGTTGCTCCTGTGAGCGCCCACTGGTGGATAGTTGAAAAACTACTCTGATTGCTAATCCCTCTTTCTTCTCTGGAGGTTTGCCTTTTGATTTCTCATCTTCTACTGATCTAAGATGGCTAAGGGCCACAAACCAGCAGCAGCTGACATGGGGAAAATTTTGGAAAGACTGGCAATATTGGACCAGAAGTTGGACAAGTTAGATGACGTGCAAAAAGGATTATCTGAAATTAAATCTGAAATGACATTTATGAAAAAAGATTTAAATGATGTTCAACAGCTGGCAGAGCAAAACAAGAAGAAGATGGGGGGTCTGGAGGGGGAGGTACGGGCACTCCAGAAGGTGGAGGACGGGAGAGGAAATGCAATGTTAACTTTACAATTGGATAAGATGTCTTATTTTCTCAGGTTCCAAAATGTGGAACAACTTGACCAGGAAAATTTGAGAGAAGTGATGGTTAAAATGTTGGGTGAATTTTTAGAAAGAGATTTGGAGTCTATTGGAAGGGATGTGGATTTGGTCTACAGAGTAAACTCACAATTTGCAATTTTACATAATTTACCAAGAGAGATTCATATTAAATTTGTGAGAAGGGAACTGAGAGATGAGATATTGAGAAAACAAAGACTGGGGGCGCTGGTGTACAGGGGCAAGGAGATCACCATCCTGAAGCAGATTCCCAGACAGGTACGAGAATTAAGAAGAAAATATTATTTTTTATCAAATAAGCTGTACCTCAAGGGAGTAGGTTTTAGGTGGTTGATTCCGGAGGGCTTGATGATTTTTTGGGAGGACAGTAAGAAGAAAATTAATACTGTAACGGAAGCTAAGGCTTTTCTTGACCAACATAAATCCTTCCTAGGTGGAGAAGATACAGGAGCCGAAGAGGGGGAAGTATTAGATGATCAAGGAGCGGAGGCGGACGGAGCTGCTGCGGCCCGGGAGGAGGGGGGAGGCCAGACCATGGTTTTAAGAGCCAGAACTAGGAAATGAAGAAAGGAGGGGAATCTACTGTTTAAGGTTTTTTTAATTGACATTTTTCTTTTTTCTCTTTTCTTTTATTGTATTTTGTATAACACTTTTTTTTCTGTTTATATAATTTTTATATAACCTGGTTGTTTGTTTCGATTTAAGATAATAATGTCTGTTGTGTGAGAAATTAAAAAAAGAAAATAATAACTGAGATATCTTTGTATAAAGATATTGAAAATTCAACATATTGTAAACTGTGATATTGTATATTTTTGACCAATAAAAACTTTTTATTAGAAAGAAATAGATGATAGTCTCACATTTTGTAGTTTGATGCCTTAACCGCTTCACCAAACTGGTTCTTTACTAGCAAACTACTTCATCCTACTGAGACCAGGTGATCTGTGTGAGATGCTATGAAATAGAACTACGCTATACAAACGACTGACTCTTCTGCTCTTCTGCTATAGATTTAGAATGCCACAAAATGGAATGGAATGGAATGCTATGAAATGCTTTAATGGGACGGGAATCACCACTCAGAATCACTTCAACACTTCAAACACCCAAGAGTTAGATTTCATTCTTGGGTTTGAAATCATAGAAACACTGTATAACATTCTTAAAATGTTTTAATTATAAGATAATATAAATTCTGCTACAATATAATCATGTCATTCCTGCAATTCTTTTGTCCGTTCCAAAATTTTCTTTAGAATGTACAATTTCTCCAATAATGCATACTTTTAGTAATGTAACATTAAGATCTTTCTGAAGGCATAACATCCATATATCTAAGCACAATGGGGTGGGGGAGGAAAAGTATATCCATATGATTTTTTTTAAAAAAAGAAAAGAAAACGTAATTATTTACCATATATACTCGAATATAAGCCGAGTTTTTCAGCACGTTTTTCAGGCTGAAAAAGCCCTCCTCGGCTTATATTCGAGTCACGAAAAAAAAAAGCCTTTTTAAAAGAAAACAAATGAGTAGACCCCTGTCTGCAAAAATAGAAAAACCAGCCCCTTTCAGCGTCAGTATAGATTAATTACCATAAGTTAATTTGAAGAGCCTCTCGACTCTCAGCTGATTTACTCTCAGCTGTTTTACCGGGGCTCTGTTGCTAGCTAGCTGCAAAGAGGTAAATTGCTGGAGCATTTTCCCTCCCCCTCCCAGCTATGCTAAAAAAGCGAAACTGAAACTAAAGCAGGGTCTTTGCTGCAACGTGACAAAATGAGGCAGAGAGAGATTTCATTTTCTTTTTCTTTTGCTTGCAACGTTGGAAAGGCAGATTTCTTTTTCCTCATCAAAAAAAGTAGGTGCAAACAATGGGAAATTCATGGCAAATGGCAAAAGAGGAGAGTTCAAGATTTTAAAATACAAAAGAAAAAGCTCTATTTAACTAGGGAATTGTAATAATTGAGATACTATTAATTGTATATTGTGTTGAAAGCAGAAATGGTTAAGTTGTGATTTTGAAGAATATATGGGGGAAATTATTTGGTTTATTATTATTGGTAAATATAATTACCGGTAATTGATTTGTAAGAAATTGGATTGCATGGAAATAATTGGAATATTCATGTTCATATTGATTAATATACAAAAAAGATAGTTATATAACTAATTGGTTTATATTAAAATGTTGAATTTGTATTGAACAACTGTAATATTACATAATTAACCAATGTGAGGATGGATATAAAAATAGATGACAATGGGAAGGGGTATAATATAGAATAGAAGTGAAAAATTGAATTTGATTAAGATTAGAGATGAGGATGAAGGGTAATATTGGTTTTTTAAAAAAATAGATGAGGAATAAATATGGCAAAAAGGAAATATAGAAATTGTAAATTTAAGTGAAATGAGTGAACACTGTTTAAATTTGTGAACCGGCCAAATACTCTGTTCAAAGAAAATACATTGTATGTTTGTATGTGTGTTTCTAATTATTGCTATTTATTCATATTTGTTCTCTTTTATTCTTTAAAGTTTAACAATTCATTCTTTATCTTAATATCTTTATATTTGTTTGGGGTTGGTTTTCTTCCCTTTCATCTTTTTTATTGTACAGCAATCTTTCTCCTCAAACCTACCACCTCTCTCTTTGAGGAAGGGGGGAGAAAGAGAATGAGAGAGAGAGAGTGGAGGAGAGAGAGAGGGGGGGGGAGAGAGAAAGAATGAGAAAGAGAGGGGGAGAGAGAAATGGTGATAAGATAGGGCAAAAATGTAAAATGTGAGAACAGTCGTAAGTTCGAGGACTGGTCACAAGTGCGAGAACCAGTCAAAAATTACTTTTTCAGCCCTCTGAGTAGTGCATATGCACAAAAGGACTACCCAGAGGGCTGAAAAAAGTGATTTCTGACAGGTCCTCGCACTTTTGACCGGTCTTCGCACTTATGACTGGTCATCATTTATGCCCATTGTAGCATTCTTAACAAGCATGTCACTCATTTCACAGCTGCTTCTCTTCACCGTGGTGATAAGATAGGGCAAAAACGTAAAATGTGAGGACAGTCGTAAGTTCGAGGACTGGTCACAAGTGCGAGGACCAGTCAAAAATTACTTTTTCAGCCCTCTGAGTAGTCCATATGCACAAAAGGACTACCCAGAGGGCTGAAAAAAGTGATTTCTGACAGTCTTTTTGACCAGTCTTTTTTTATTTTGAAATTTACCAGTGGCCGCTGCATTTCCCATCCCCGGCTTATACTCGAGTCAATAAGTTTTCCCAGTTTTTTGTGGTAAAATTGGGGGTCTCGGCTTATATTCGGGTCGGCTTATACTCGAGTATATACGGTACTGAAAGAAGCTTGAAACGATTTCAAAAACTATATACAACAAATATCTGAAAAAGGTGTGATGGAGAAGGTGGGGAGGGCAGTGAATATAACATTACAAATATTTCAGATAATGAATTTTTCACGAGCTATGTGATGCTTATAGTTGTAGATGATTCAATTAAAAGATGATTTCTCTTTCACAAAACGAATATTTGAATTGACTGCCATACAATCAAAGCAGTGCCTAAATGCTTTGAAGAAATGTGAGGTATTTATTGATTCTGTTGATATTCTGGCTTTAAGGAGTCTTGATCATTATTGCTGATTTATTTCCATTTATGGAAAAGTTAGGCAGGTTGAATGGTATGATGGCCTCTCTAATGTTGACAAAGGTAATCAGCCAGCAAATTTTATCCCTTCTTCAAACTCTACCTATGAGAGAGTGGCACTCTGTTCCTTATATTTTTTATTCTTTTGCTAAAATTTGCTTAGGTAGGTTAGCTTTTTACCTAATTATGCAAGTAGGTAAGAAATACTGTGTGGCTATTTATTGCACATAAAGACTACTTCTTTGCACATAGCTCATTTTACTCACAATAATAGTAACACACATCCTTCTGCGGTTTCTTAAATTATTGCATAAATAGCATGTAATTGCATCATATCCAGGAGAGCACAATCGTTGTCAATAACCCATGCCAACAATTCTGCTAGCCCAGAAAACCAAGCAATCCAAGGATTCTTTAGTAAGACTTTTTAAACCGTTTTTCAGTTTTTATGTTAAGTCAAACAGAAAACGTTCTGCATTGGTTCATACTATGTCTCTGTAGACTAGGCATGTCCAACCCATGGGTTATGTGCAGTTATGGGCAGCTAGTAAGACAATCCTACAAGATCATAAACTTTTAAAATCATGATGTGGTTAAGGTTGGGCAACCATGTTATATATTTTATATGTGGCCCAAGACAATTTCTCTTCACTCAACGAGGCTCCAGCAATGCAAAAGTTTGGACAACTATGCTGTAGTATTTATGGTAATCAATGGGTACACTGCTGTCTGTTACACTTGTTTTATATTCCCTATTATATCATACAGGAAAGCATTTTACTGAATCAAATCTCAAATCAGTTTCAATGTAAACATGTTGTCTCTGAATCCTGAGACATAAATTCCAATAAAACCTCAAACTCAAATAGGATTTTGACCAGGGGTGAAATCCAAAAATTTTCCCTACTGGTTCTGCGGGTGTGGCTTGGTGGGCATGGCAGGAGAAGGATATTGCAAAATCTCCATACCCACCTCACTCCAGAGGAAGGATACTGCAAAATCCCCGTTCCCTTCCCACTCTTGGGGGAAGGATATTGCAAAATCTCCATTTCCACCCCACTCTGAGGCCAGCCAGAGGTGGTAGTTGCCGGTTCTCCAAACTGCTCAAAATTTCCGCTACCGGTTCTCCGGAACCTGTTAGAACCTGCTGGATTTCACTCCTGATTTTGACTGATTTCCATTGTTTCATAGTTCAACCCTTATATACAGTAGATGCTTAATCCTAAATAGAATAGAATTCTCTATTGCCCAAGTGTGATTGGACACACAAGGATTTGTCTCCGGTGCAGAAGCTTTCAGTGTACACACAAACAACAAAGTGATGTCATAGATCATAGTTATAATAATTAGTCACAAAATACAACAAGTGATAAACGTTTAAATGTTTTAAATTATGGGCCAAATTTCATTTAATTACTTTTAAACCATTTTAACTTTTGTGTACAATGTTTTTATTTGGCTCTTCACCGCCCTGAGTCCAAAAGGAGAAGGGCAGTATAAAAATTGAATAAATAATAAATAATAATAATAATAATAATAATAATAATAATAATAATAATAAACATACATAGAACTTTTCTTTTCTACATTTCTTGGGAAATTACTGAATTTTCCATTGACCTAATAATATGATTTTATTTTTCCGTAAGATTTCTGGGCCACATACTTGATAATTATTTTGGTAAAGGCTCTGGAAGTACCCAAACTGAATAATCTGCAGCTCTGTAAAAGTGGATAGATAATGATGTCATCAGTAACGGAGGAAGAGATCATTATGCTAACAGGTAAGTATATTTTAAACACCGTAAGAAGAGAGGAATGCCTTATTTCAGCCTTGGACTAGAATTCAAACTGAAATAGAACTGTAAAAAAAGAGAGGCAATATGAGGACAGACTAGGAAAATGCTAATCACTTATTTCTCCAAGGGCATTAGTGGGCTTAGCCTTAAAATCTGCTAAATAATATTTCTTGGTGCTTTGGTAACATACTACTACGTCATTATTACGTCTAGACATAATGGCTCTCTTTCTACTCAAAAAAAGGTGAAATGAAAGGAAGTCGGAAGGGGAAATAACTGCCTTTCAGTCTCTTTTATCATAGCTAGGAAGGCAGCTGTCACGCGAGTTAACTGAGTCACTGGAAATGTATGCTATTAATGCAAGTAGACGGGTTATTTTACTGGCAGAGGGGATGACTGGATTGCTTGCATCATGCAGCCAAGGCTATTCTGACTTCCTGCCTACCTTCCTAAAAGTCACTGATATTCACTCTTGCGCATTCTTCTCACCCACATACAGTAGTATGTATGTATGTATGTATGTATGTATGTATGTACTATGTATGTATGTATATATGTGTGTATATATATAGTATATTAAGTTTAACTATTAGCTACTAGCCTTGATCACCAGCTGTCTGCCGCTGAAATGCAACTCCTGGGAGATTAGTGAGCTTCCTTGTGCAATTAGTTAGCCATTGTGAGATGGACCAGAGGTCTATTCCAGCAGCTCACGGCTGATGTGCCTATGTTTTAACTGTGTATTTATACAAGCATCTCTTTGTAAAAGGTATTATTTTAGCATTTTGAATCAAAATGTTTTAGAAACCCCTCCGCATTATTTCCAATTTCTTTTTGCAAACTTTTATTGACATTCCATTTCTTACAGTTTATTACAGCTATTGTACTCTGACAATTCCTCAAAGCTCTTTCCAAATTGGAAGTGCAGAAATTGTAAACTATGTTATGATTTATTATAAAAAAAGGAGGGCCATAAAAATGGGCAAACCGCTCCCCCCCATAGATATATTCTGTGGTTTAAAGTATAATTCTCACTTCAGAAAAGTTCTCTCTATGAGTTTTTGTGAAGGATTACAGATTTTACATCATATGATTTTGCTTATCTATCATCCCAAATTTAACATTTCACTTTTTTAGTAAAAGGGGATCTTCTTATCACAGAGTATCATTTTGAAAATTAAAAACAAATAAAGTAGCCAAACGTTTTCCTTATTAAGCCTAATTTAATTAACTTCTAACACCTAAAGGGACGTTGATGGAAGTAAAAAATAAACAGGAAATTATAAACTCTGATTAACCAGTAGAGTAGATAATTATATATCGTAAGAATTTACTAGGTTCAGTTTGGGCTATAACACGAAGTTTCTATTTTCTGCCTTTTGTTCCATAGACCTCCTTTATGTGATTATTTAGGCTAAATAAATACATATATCACTTTGTGAAAAGTACATATGTATTGTTTCAAAGTATTTGCTGAAGTTATTTAATCAATAGCAGTTTTTCATGCCAGGCGGTCATCAGTAAACAGTAAATAGTAGTTCTGTTAATTCAGGAAGAGGGAAAACTAATTAACAGGAAGGTGGCTCAGTTAATGATAAAACTTCTGAATATATAGTAAAAGGAAGTTAATCCTTTACTATGTAATGATTACAAGAATTTAAGTTGTTAGTGCTTATTGTACATCATTATACCTAGAGATAAATTAAGTAGGATTTCTAAGGCAACCTAAGGAAATCCCAAGGAGTTTACTTTCCTTACTTACCGTACTTCTTTTTAAAGAATGTAATGATTTGTGCTGCCTCAAAATATGTATTGAGAAAAGTTTAAAACCAAATATATTAAAAGTATGTACTATATTCAATATTAATAATAAATTACAACTGACAGAATGATAGAACTGTAGTATTTTTCAATAATCTAGAATAGATATACTATCTATATAGTAAAAGGAGAGTAACAAGTAGAGTGTTTAGTAGGCATATTGAGACTTCAGATTAATGTAAAGGCAGAGACACACAAGTGTGCTAATAATATAAGCATGATTCATCAATTGTGTGAAATGTTTCCCATTATCTGAAGGATATGAAAACTGAAAGATTTCTGTTATGCAATAGAAAGATACTACAGAAGTTAAGATCATACAGAAACATAGTACATAAATGATAAAAGAACAAAAATAATAATTGCCTAAAGAGGAACTTGAAACTGATAAGAAAATATTACTGTAAATATATGCAACAAATACTATAATATTTGCATTAAATTTGACTTGATATGTAATAAATTAAATTTGACTTGATGTGGTGAAGTTCAGTGATATGGAATACATTACAGAAATATTTGCCCTTTTTCTCCATGGGAAGGGAAAAACAAAATGGAAATTCGAAAGTTAAGAAAGTGTTCCAAAAATATATCTGCATGCTCATTTTCATAGAATTATTAAGTCAAGTATATCTAGCTACTGGAAAAAATCTGAGTAAGAAAATGTTTTCCCATTGCTTCAGGATATAGCTTCATGCAAACTGTTGGTGTATGTGTCACTATGATCATATTATTACCAAGTCTGAGTATTTGAGAAGAAACTTGGCAAGGAAACACGTTGACACTTTTTCCCTGAACAGGATGCTTGTTAAGATGCAAAGACTTTTCCAATAAATAAAGACACAGAAGTGAAAAGCTGACCAAACAAAATCTTTTGGTAAGATGGAGTGAATCTACAAATCTGCTTCCTGTAGCATTTTGCTTGATACCTGACACAAGGAATGATCATCTTTTTTGGTTAAGATTTCCTTCCTAAAGAACTAACAAGCATCTTAAGCTTTGGTGGAATAGCTATGAACTCCATTCCCTGCCCCCCTCCCCCCCAAATTGGAACTTGTTTTTTTTTCCTTCAGAAATTCCAGACAGCCACATCCTTGATAGCATTTGTCAAAACCTTCAAAATGCAGTTCAGGTTACACTAAAATCCAGAATAGCATTAGTTAAAATGAATTGCAATAAAAAGAGCCCTGGTGTCTGAAACATAGAAACATAATCCATAGGAAATCTGTTCTATAGAACATGGGGAGGAGGATGCAACTGGTCGTCATAACTAACCATGAATCTACTGTATCCTGAGAATTTACCCAATCCCGATTTAAAACCATGTAAACTAATAACTATGGTTAATTCCATGTATTAAGGTTGGACTGAACTCACATTACCCCATTTTTTATTTAAATTCTTATTTATATGCCGCCCTTCTCCGGAGACTCAGGGCGGCTTACAATGCGTTAAGCAATAGCCTTCATACTTTTGTATATTTTACACAAAGTCAGCTTATTGCCCCCACAAACCAGGTCCTCATTTTACCCACCTTAGAAAGGATGGAAGGCTGAGTCAACCTTGAGCCTGGTGAGATTCGAACTTACAGTAATTGCAGGCAGCTGGATGTTAAATGCTGCCTTGTAGGAGGCATTAGCCTCCTACTCAGGCTCCTACCTGAGCCTCATTTAACTCACTATGACAACTTACTCATATTCCATTACTTTCAAGGAGAATATGGCTTAGCCTGGATCCAATGCTGTAGGAAAAATATGTATTTACATACGTACGTACGTACATACATACATACATACATACATACATATATATTTTCTCTTTGTGGAGATGGGGGGATAGGTTTTCAGCAATATTAAGTCTTGTAAATGATTTTCTTTCATTTATCTGTATGTACAGACATTTAGTTCTGCATAAATATATCTCAAAAATGTGTTAAGCAAGATCGAACTTGTGAGGAATTAAGATGGATTAAAAACAATCTAGCTTTCATTCTTTAGAAAGCATACCAGCTATCTAGTCTAATCTGTTCACTTGTCTTTTTGCAGTCGTCCTTCTTCTTCTGTCACAAGTAATTCTCTATAAAGTTAATGGAGCTTTTAAGGAATGGCATCTCTGGTATGTCCACATTAGCATGGAACATTTTGAGAGATATCTAGTATTATCATAAGCAGTTAAGATGATCAACAGTATGTAATAATGCATCCCTACACAAAATGCAATTCCCACAAAATTATTTCCTCAAGAGAATACTACAAATAAAAATAACCAGGAAAAATACAAATACAAAAATAAAATAAGGGAAATAATATAGCTTTGATTACTTTTGCCTAGTTAGAAGTAGTATAAATAGATTTTTATGGCTCATTTTTCATAAAACTTCAAAGAGAGAAAGAAAGAGAAAGAGAAGCTGTGGTTAATGTACTTATTTATCTGTACTATTTCTAGCCTCTTTTTCAGCTGGAATGTTTCCCAAAAAGGCTTACTTCTCAATAAAAATAGAAAGTTGCTGTCCTCAAGCTTACTATTTAAAAAGATGATACAAAAGAAAAAAAAATTGTGAGAAAAAAGAAAATCAAGAGTGTTGATGTACCAATATTACACAGATATTATAATCGCCAGCCATAATATGGATGCTTTTAGGTGCAATCACTAGCTGACGTCAACGCACTGAAAAGTTTATTATTGCTACCTGTACAGAGGACCCTGGTCAACTAATGGTCAAAGCTAAACTGATGCTAGAGAAGGGTCAATGGAATTCATGGGGGCCGGGTTTAGGTTTCTTGTGGAAGCATAAAGATTCCAAACTGATGACATGTTTAACCTAGCCTTCCAACCTCAGTCTGTGTATCTCCTACAGATGCAATGCTATTACCCCGGGGGGCTTTTTATCAGGTTCGCCTGATACGCCAGTTGCACCCCTTTCTGGATCGGGACTCCCTACACATGGTCACTCAAGCACTCGTCACTTCCTGCCTGGACTACTGCAACACTCTCTACATAGGGCTCCCCCTGGGGTGCACCGGGAGGCTGGTTAGTTCAGAACGCGGCCACGCGGGGGATTATGGGAGTGATGGGGTGCTCCCATGTGACACCTCTCCTGCGTGAGCTGCACTGGCTTCCTGTGGTCTTCCGGGTGCACTTCAAGGTGTTGGTAACCACCTTTAAGGCGCTCCATGGCTTAGGGCCGGGGTACTTGCGAGACCGCCTTCTGCTGCCAATAGCCTCCCACCGGCCGGTTCGCTCACACAGGGTGAGCCTCCCACTGGCCGGTTCGCTCACACAGGGCTTCCTCAGGGTGCCGTCGGCCAGACAATGTCAGCTGGCGACCCCCAGGGGGAGAGCCTTCTCTGTGGTAGCGCCTGCCCTCTGGAACGACCTACCCCCTGAGATATACACGATATCAGACCTCTGGACTTTTCGTTGGGCCCTGAAAACGCATCTATTCCATCTAGCAGGGCTGTCTTGATCCCTTCCTCCCAGTTTTAATTGAATTCGGTTTTAATTGAGTTGTTTTAAATTACTGGGCCGAAATTGTTTAATGTTTTTTAAATTGTTTTTAAATTTTGTATGTTATGTTTTTTATCTCGGCTGTGCACCGCCCTGAGTCCCGTGGAAGAAAGGCGGTATAAAAATTTAATTAATAATAATAATAATAATAATAATAATAATAATAATAATAATATTGGCTGTAAAGCATCCAGAAGCTTTTGGTAGCCAAGGTAGAATAGAAAGATCTTAAACAAAAGGAGAATCGGATGTCCTTTCCACTAAGCTCACGTTTATCTTCTTTCTTTTTTCCACAGCACATGTGAAACATCCAGGGCCTCCATGAAACCTTTGAATTTATCAACCTATTTTTTACACTTAAAATAACAAGCCAATTTTATTTTAAAAGTTGCATCTCCCAAAAATGAAAATTGAAATTTTTAGTGTTGTCTCTTCTACGTTGATCACCTCACTTTTGCCATTCTCTTTCAAAGGACAAATTACTATTTCACTGTCAGCATTTTTCACCATAATCACTGCAACTTTCGGCAATATAGTTCATTATCATTTAGAATCTGACTTGATTCCTGGATGACAATTGAAGTACAGATAATGACATTTTGGGAGGAAAGAGAAGTAAGAAGAGCAGTAAAGTGGATGGACTCAACCACAGCGATGATGGATGCACCATTAAAAGACCTGAAAGACTGAATAACTCTTTCACATAAAAGAATGCAAAGAAAGGCAATGTCAGGAATACATTTCAGGGCATTGCAACTTAATAGAAGAATAGAGAATTTTTAGTTGTTGGACTCTTATCTGCCATAAGCTCCAGCCAGCAAGGTCCACAGCTGAGTGACTAAAGCTGTATTTGTCACAGACAATGAGAACTGTAATATAACAAGAGCCAAATCCTTGTTTTTATAGGTTAAAATAGGTCCTGAGGAAACACCATGGTTGCATGTAATCTATGATGTGAGTTGTTATTGAGACTTCGTTTTTTTTTTAAAAAATTAATATTTATATTTTTATCCTTGTTTACTACACATGGTGGTGGATGGCAATTAAATGTGTAGCTAGCTAGCTAGCTAGATGTCTTAACTGAACAGTTTCCCAAAAAGAAAGAAAGGATATATGCAACGGTGCTGTTGTGGTCTGCAGGTGGCCTGCGGTGCTGGCAGCAGTCAGACAGTGAGGAGTCTGGGGAGGAACATGGGCCAGTCTTGGAGTCTGGGGAAGGCTCGGACAAGGGCTCTGTGTCGGAGGCAGAGATGGGGCCAGTGCCATCTGGGAGTTATGTGCAAACTCCGGTGCCTCCAGAGTCGGACATCAGTGAGGCAGAGGAACAGGGGGAGCCTGTTCCCAGTGCACGCATGCGCAGAGCTGCCAGAAGGCAAGAACAGTTGAAACAAAAGAGACGACTCGGGAGTAGGGCTTGGAGATGATTGGCCCCTCCCATAAGACATAAAGGAGGAGCAAAGGCACATGGGCCTTTGCAGGAAGCAACATTGTTGATGCTGGTCGGTTTGTATTCTGAAGCTACGTTTTGACTCTGTGTTCTGTGTGGCCTGGCAAAGATAATTGCCAATTAGGTCTTTGGCAGCGTGTCAAGGGAGATAAAGGTGGGTGCTTATCAGCCTTATCCTGAAGGAGTGTGGCAGACTTCTGTCGGACTATTTACAAACTCTTGGTGATTCAACATGGGCTGTGAATGAACAGAATTCACAGCCGTTGAAATAAAAAGAGGGTTTTGGGACTAATTGTGTGCTTTTTAGCCTAGGTCAGAACAACTGCATATTCTATGAGTACTTAAATAAGGCTTTCCTAAAGATGAACTGTACACTGAAAGTAATTGAAAAAGTGCAAATAATCTTTTTTAAAAATTAAAATATGAACTTCAGACTAAAGAGGCAGAGGTCTGAGTGAAAGAAAATTAGTTTATTTAGGAAAGACTGTATTCTAGCACTACAACAAGATGCTTTGAGGAATCTCTTTTGAAGATGTTTGAAATGCTTTTTCTGAAGGATATCCCGTTTCTGGGCAGGACATTGCTCTTGGCTTCCTTTCAAAATCTTGATTTTATGGTATTCGGAAACTGCTGATCTAAACAATTAACTAGTGCATTTTTTTAAAAAATGTTTCTGTTTAAAATTCATCCAAATTCAATTTTTATTAAACACACAATTTGAAAAAAGGTATATATGAATGAAAGATAAATTTTAAAACTGTTTTTTAAATAAATACCCCTCAGTATTTTTATTTTCATTAGGGCAGTAAATATATTATGTTAGTCTTTCCTAACCTTTTGACCTAACCCATAGACGTTGACTATGTTGGTTATGTATTCTGTGAGTTGTAGTCCAAATACATGTAGAAGTCATCCAATTGGGAAAAGCTGTACTTCTTTACATATCATAGCCACTGGATGGAGGAAAAAACCCCGAACCCAGAAAAGGCACATTTTTTCAGGATTACTATAGCTGGAATGAACAGTTCCAAACAACCTCTACAAATGTATAAATGTCTAATGCTGCTGGGATGCCGTGTAGTAGTCATCTGAATTTCTGAAGCCCTCACCTGCACTGATAACTAATTTGATACCTGCTTCCCTTAGCTAAAAATTAGGCCACTTCTCTAAAGGTAGAAATTAATAAGCAGTTGAATATAAATAGCTGAATAGGGACATGGTCAGGCCGTTCTTCATGATCCTAGGCATCACAAGATGATAACACAAAATGATGGTGTTAGTTGTGTCATGATGCAAATGATACAGGTAGTCTTCAACTTATCGCCATTTGTTTAGTAGTCATTTGTTTAGTTTTTATCCGTGGGCTGTCAGACTCCTGAATGCAAAATAACATAATAACTATGTAGTACGATGGACTTGCAGGGCCGGCGCAACGTGTAACATGTTCACACTGGTGTAATAGGACTGGGTGTTATTAATATGATTTATTGGGTTAGGGATTTTCTGTTTCCACCGTGAGTTGTATTGTGTTGGGGGGATGCACTGAGGGAGCTCCACCAATCTCATTGTACATACGTTGTGCAGTGACAATAAAGGTTATTATTATAATTCAAAGTTACAACTGCATTGAAAAAAGTGACTTATGACTGTTTTTCCCTTACAACCATTGCAGCATCCCCAATTCCCCATGGTCTTATGATCAAAATTTGGATGCTTGCCAACTATTTATGAAAGTTGTCTTGACCCAGAGTCATGTGATCATCCTGCAACCTTCTGACAAGCAAAGTTAATGGGAAAGCCAGTTTCACTTAACAACTGTTACTAACGTAACCACTGCAATGATTCACTTAACAAAAGTGGCAAGAAAGGTTGCAAATTGGGGCAAAAGTCACTTGGTGTGTCAACAATGGTCAAATTTTGGGCTCAACTGTAAGTCAACAACTACCTATACAGTACTGTGTCACTTGTTCCTTTTTCCTCCTGTAGACATCATGTTGATGAGTGCTAAAAAAGGAATTTTCCATCATTTTTATAGTTCTGGGCTAGGAAAGAGGCAAATTAAATTGGCTGAAATTAGGTTAAGACCCTTTATTCTACAGTACATACTTCAGCAAATTCAAGGATCAAAGGCTGAATCTTAAGTTCATTGTTGGGGAAAAAAAGTAGAAAAATTTGATGTAGAGATAGTTTTCTTTGATTAAGTGCAAATTATTTCTTTCAAGTAAAAATAGTGAAAAAGCTGATCTAATTATATTTCATAATATTTTGAAGTTCACATTTGAAGTACAAATTTCAAATTATGATCCTGAATTACTTATTCTAGAAAGGAACAATGTGTCAACATTCTTGATTTGTATACACAACACATTTTTGACCGGTACTTTGATCCCCCCCCCCACGAATTATTACAAGTCATTTTAATAAAAATAAAAAATTGATCAACCTCTTAATCATAACATCAAAATTCAACATCTGTTATATTTGCATGTACACTGAGAACTTTTGCACCAGCACACAATTACCTTGTGTGTCTAATCACACTTGGCCAAATAAAGTATTATTTCCATTTCCATTTCCATTTCTATCCCTATCCTATCCTCAACCAAAAGTTTATCTGTCTTCAAGGAATTCTATCGTATTTTTAAGAACATGAGTCTAAACATGGCATTAGCTGCCATGATAATCACAGTATATATATAATACAAATAAGGTTAATAGTAATAGTATAAATGTGTTTAATTCTTTTTAATCTAATATAGTTACATCTTAAATTTATAAGTCATGTTTGATAAAAGGATTTTCATTTGTCAATCCTTAATATCTTTCATCAATTTCAGACCAGACCTAGTTTTTATTAATGAACAGTGTTCAGAAACTGCCTGCAGTTGCAACAGCACTGAATGAATGGTACTTACAACTATTCCTTGATGTTTTGGCATCACTTCATATAATCGAGATCTGAATGCTTGGCAGCGGGCTAATTCTTATGACAGGTGGAATAACTAATATGTTAGTATGCATGAGGTCACTTACAAATTACATTTCTTTAAAAAACATTTGAAAGAATATAATATAATATATATATATATAAACACAGAAGATAAGGTATAGGTAGTTATCTTTTTGGAACTTACTGAATTGCATTTCTCAAATCTTTAGAGCTTCTATCATGCAATTCTTGAGATAGAAGAGCGAGAATTATATGAGATATTTTCAGCGTGCTTAATATCTACACTTATTTGTAAGTATTTGGCAAGGGAGAAATATGATTCCTCCTGTGAGATTCATAAAGAATAATGGAGAATAATTGTCTGGAATTAGCTTTAGAGTTATCCCAGCTCTAAATACTGTACATACAATTACTGATCATTTCATTTGTTCTTCTACATTATTATTCTGTTTGTGGAATACTTTGTGTTCCAAAACCATCCAGTCTATTCCCCCTAAATATTGTACACAATACATGACTACATAACAAAGTAATAATAATTTCAACTGAATCATCTTCCCGTACAAACTTTTACTAAACGCTTTTTCTTTTTCAGCAGTCAAATCCACACCACGCCTACATTACAGAAATGCCTACAGAGCTTGACATTCTTTAGCCAAACATGAAGCCAATTTTCTTGGATACTTTTTCCTTCAATAATTGTTTCTGGAATCCAGTATGTTAACATCGAGAATGGTGCTGGATTAGGAAGAACGTTCAGAGAAATAACGGTTTAAGATTTTGCTGCTCTGCCACAGCAAAATTTAATAATATACTTATATGTTGCATTAATACTGTTTTCTGTGTTAAGGATGCTAAATTTTATTCTGTTGCATGATAGGTTGCAACTGCAGTGGATTTTATGTGGCTTTAATGACTGAAGATAATTTAAATGTAACAATAACGGTTTTCCAAGGATCAAATTGAATATATTTAATCTAAAATATGTTTGTTGCTTACAAATATCCATCTATCTTGGTCTTGGATATCTAAGTCAGTTTGGTCTAGTGCTTAAAGCACTACACTAGAAACTGGGAGATTGTGAGTTCTAGCACCACCTTAGCAGTGATGGGTTGCCCCCGGTTCGGACCAGTTCTACAGAACCAGTAGTAAAACTAGTGGGAGGCCCCACCCACTGACACCGACGTCATCAGGACGCTTCTACGCATGTGCAGAAGTTTCTGTGCACACGCAAAAGCGCACGGCCCCATTGCAAACCGGTAGTAAAGGTAAGTAGAATCCACACCTGTATCTTAGACAAGAAAGTTGGCTGAGTTATTTGAGTCAGTCACTCACTTTCAGACCAACTCATCTCCCAGGGTTATTGTTGTGGCGAAAATAGGAGAAAGAAAGAATATTAAGTATGTTTGCCACCTTAAGTTATTTATAAAAATAATAAATATTCTGGAGCAAAGAGATGAAATTACTTTGAGACTTGTCAATAAAATGAATGCTTTACTGGTGCAATACAAAATGGTTCAGAATTGAAAAGGGCACTCAACAGTGGTAGTATTCAGTCAGTTCTATCCAGTTTGGGCAAACCGGTAGTGGCGGCTGCAGTAGGCTCCGCCCACCCACCCGGACATCATCACATTCCGTTTTTGATGCTTTGCGCATGCATGGAAGGCCCTGTGCATGTGCAGAGATGGCGCAAAGCGAGTGTGCATATGAGTGCGCTCACATTTGCGAATTGGTAGTGAAGGTAAGTGAGTACCACCCCGGCACTCGACAAATGCATCCTGTCACCTATATTGTTCAACATGTATACAGAAATAATTAAGAGAAGTGCACATTGGGAGGAATCTACCATTGGGGTTAAAATCGGTGGTAGGAATATCCACAATCTCCGATATGGAGATAGTACAACATTAGTCGTGGAAAGCCAGGAGGATCTGGAGTGGTTAATCCTGAGAGTTAAAGATGAAAGTGAAAAATTTGGACTACACTTAACATCAAGAAAACAAAGATAATGACAACTGCAGAGTACACACAGATCAGAATGCACATCAACAATGAGACCATTGAAACAGTACTTCATCTTCCTAGGTTCTGAAATAACCAAAGTGCAGATTGCAGCCCTGAGATCAGAAGGCGCATAGCGCTTGGAAGAATTGCAATGTCTGGCATGAATAACATCTGTAAGAATGAAAACATTAGCCTCACAACCAAATGTAGATTAGTTAATGCAATAATTTTTCCAATTGCTACTTATAGCTGCAAAATTTGGACTCTGAAAAAGTCAGATACGAGAAAGGTGGACACCTTTGAACTGTGGTACTGGAGGTGACTATTACACATCCCATGGACTGCAAAAATAATGAAAAAAGAAGACTTAAAGCCAAAATCCCCAAACAGAGGATGTCATACTTTAGTCATGTCATGAGAGGTGACTCACTTGAAAAGTCAATCATATTGGGAGTGATCAGCAGAGAAGGAAGGGGCAGCTCTAGCATCTACTTGCTGGTCTAGAAGATGACACTGAGATGACCATAGTGAATCTGAAGGAGGCAGTGTGAGACAGAGGGGCATGGAGAGTGGCCGACGGTTGGACACGACTGAATGGCTGTTGATGATGATGATGACAAAGGTGCAGCACTCCTTGTTCGTGTTGATACGTAGTAATTTTCAAGAAAAGATGAATAATTATAAATTTAATATGACTATTTAGACCCAACTTAAACTTAAACTCAACTTAAAGGAGAATTATAGTATTTTGTTTTACAAATTCAGCTGCAAATTCAGACTCAGTATTGCCAAGTACTATTCAATTGATAAATAATCCATTAAGAGAAATTGATTTTTTTTTTTTTAAATTGACCCAATAATTCTAGGAGAGGAAATGTTCTCCAACTTGTTTCATGGAACCACTTCACTGATTTATTAGAACTTCTTTGGGCAAGTAAATCCCATTGAACTCCCAGGTCTAATTCTGATTATACAGAAGTATTGTTAATGTCTGATTCCATTCTCCTGTCCTCAAAAATCACAGCACAATTTTGGTTTTGATTTGGGGGTTTATTTGCAAGATATTATTTTTAAAAAGCATAAAATACATCTTTTTGTTTGTGTGTGTTTATATGTGTGTGTATACATCTCCCCTAGACTTGTGTGTCTTTATGTCTGCATTAATTTTTCCCATTTTTGAAGGGAGATCTCATCAATCAAAGAACTTTCTGAATGATATACCAATTTTATAAAGACTTCTGTTTTAAAAAGGATACAATTTAAATGCTATCCCTACAATGATAGCCTTTAGTGAATGGCAAAAGACTACATAGTAACCATTATTCTGAGTTACATAATTCAATTCTGATTTATTTTCCCTCAGGTACTATTGTTCTCTCCATCCCAAAAATATAGCTAATTTGTTGTGAACTACAACCCATATTACAAGAAACTGTTCAACACAGAGGTGCTATTCATTAGGTTCTGACAGGTTCTGGAGAACTGGTAACGGGAATTTTGAGTAGTTTGGAGAACCAGCAAATACTATGTCTGGCTGGCCCCAGAACAGGGTGGGAATGGAGTTTTTGCAATATCCTTCCCCCAGGAGTGGGGAGGGAATGGGGATTTTGCAGTATCCTTCCCCTGGAGTGGAGTTGGAATGAAGATTTTGCAGTATCCTTCCCCTGCCACACCCACCAAGTCCATCAAGCCACGCCCACAGAACCGGTAGTAAAAAAATTTGAATTCCACCACTGGTTCAATACCATTCACCATAATGGTCAGAAATATTCAACTTCCCTATTGTGCATAGACAGGTAGGTAATATAATCTCAGCACAATCAGTTCTGAAGCCTTGAGAAAGCCCCGTCAAGTCTTTACCTCTATAAGCATATTAAATGGAACTTCTACCACTTTTTTCACTTCTAAACTTTGATTATAGAAAAGAACAAGTTTTAGTAAATGAGGCATTCTAGTGCCTTTTACTCAGTTTTGTTTGTTTTTTTTCCCCAAAGAATTATTCATCATTATCCCAAGCATAACTTTTCTATAACATATACTTGATCTGATGCTGCCAATCCAGAATGTTTCTTATAATGGGCAATTTTGCTCCCCATTTGCTAACAAATCAAATTAAAAATATAATAAGGTTCATATAAAATGAACCCTTTTCAAAGTTCAGTTTTCATAGGATGGCACTTTTGAAGTAAATAGGACGCTATTATCTTTTGGGTTAGAGGAATATTTTTTAAAATTAATTTCATTTTTCAACTCAATTAAATTTGAATACATTAGCCATGTTGGCATCAAAAGTAAGGAAACATTTTTTCAATCTGCAGTTTTTGAATATTTTTTGTGCCGCACTTTTCAACAATACATACTTTTAAGCAATAGCCATTTTAAATGCCTGAAGAGCCTGAGTGGCGTAGCAGGCTAATGCCTCCTATTAAGGCAGCATTTAACATCCAGCTGCCTGCAATTACTGCGAGTTCTAATCTCACCAGGCTCAAGGTTGACTCAGCCTTTCATCCTTTCTAAGGTGGGTAAAATGAGGACCCGGTTTGTGGGGGCAATAAGTTGACTTTGTATAAATATACAAAAGTATGAAGGCTATTGCTTAACGCATTGTAAGCCGCCCTGAGTCTCCGGAGAAGGGCGGCACATAAATATAAATAAATTTAAAAAATTAAATTAAATTAAATTCTCCTTTGCACCTGAAAGGTCGCAGTGAATTGATTGGCATAACGTTTCTCATGTAAGGATTTTACCAATCTGTATTTAAAGTATGTTCAACATTTAACAAAGCCGATGTCTAAAAAATATATGTCGTAAGTTTATTTTGTCAAGCATATATAAGATAACTGGTAAAAGTATAAACGTACTTTGAATACATGAAAAGAGTAAGTAAAAAAGAATATTAGGACAGGGACGGTAGGCACGCTGGTGCACTTATGCACCAGAGAATTCTTGAAAAATGAGAGGATTCCAAATAAAAGGGTGGATTTTTATGAGAGTTTTTCTTTTATCCCAACAAAATATCCTGTGAGAAAGCTTTTTCAATTTAACACACAGCTGAGACCCATGTAATGCGATCACTTATTGTTTCAATAAACAATTTCAATATTAAAAAGTCTAAGCAGGCAGCATGAATGAACTTGAGGGGGTCCATCTCTGTCTCTCTCTCTCTCTCTCTCTCTCTCTCTCTCTCTCTCTCTCTCTCTCT
>WNWU01000048.1:4036003-4073413 GCA_012654045.1 Ptyas mucosa
TCCAGCCAGCATAGCTGGCTGGAGAATTCTGGGAGTCGAAGTCCACAAGTCTTAAAGCTGCCAAGTTTGGGAACCCCTGCTTTAAAGAATGGATGGAGCCATTCAATTCCTATCCCCACATTTAACAACTCCACAAAACAAGCCAAAAATATGGGCTATAAATGTTCAGTTATATACTTCCATCCTCAACAGGAGGAATGATGCCCTAATCCTCAAATGTTGCCCACCCCATTTTAAGCACATGATACAATTAAAATCAAAAACAGAACAGTGGCCAAGGTATTAGAAAACATGCATTTCAATTCCAGCATCAAAAAGCCTACGTTAAGGAATCTTCAAACTGTCAAACAGCAACATTTATTTCACATGGTAGTAAGGTTGACACCAATATTTGTAATTTAGATTTCAATAGTACTTGGAATTAGAATTGTTGGATATACAAGCTGTATTCAGAAGAGAAAGTGCAACAGGTTCATATTTCTAAACACTCAATGGATAATGAAAAAGGCAAAAGTTCCAAAAGATGCCTATTTTTGCTTTATTTACTATACTAAGGCTTTTAACTGTGCAGAGCATAAACACACTATGGATAGCCACTATACTTATGAATAGCGTAAGTATGGGGGCAATCTTATTTGCTTTTGGCAGAAATTCTATATAACTAGGAAGCAATAGTTAGAATAAAATTGGAACAAGTAAATGGTTCAACATTGGGAAAGATATTCTGATGACACTAATTTAATGGTTGAATGTAAAGCAGAGAGTGGGAAAAAACCTTAAGATTAGTAAAATACAAGTCAGGTTTTGCTAAATAATAATAATGTCAATGATTATACCCAGTTCAAATAGATGGATTTGAAGTGCTTCTACGGTTCAAGATACAAAATTAAGAGATATCTGCTACTTGGGAGAAAAACAATGAAAAAACCAGTCTAAAGATTAGACAAAATACGAAAGTCAGAGTTATCATATGGAGAATAAACCTGTTGACAAAGCAACGTTTTTCCCATTTATATAATATATGGCAATAAAAACTGGATCATTAGAAAAAGCAACAAAAAGAAATGTCTCTAAAATATGACACTGGGGAAGATTATTGAGAATTCCTTGAATTGCAAATATATATATATATTGATATTACATGAAATAAAACCATACTATTAGAAACACTAATAATAAAGCTAAAAAATTAATATTTTTGACATATGATGCCAGATATGGATGTTTGGAAAAATTGAAATCAGATGTAATAAAGGCCTATGAAAGACAAGGTGACCAGATATTATCACCAATGACATAAACATGAGATTATAAGAATTGAAAGAAACAGTTACTGACAGACAATCTTGGAAAAATAATGTCAATCAGATCACAGAATCAGAAGCTGAACAATATACAGTATATGATAATATTTAGAAGAAAGATACTCTGCCAATGCATGTTAAATACTGTGCAGTGTTATGGGTACCATTTTAAGATGGAAATGGAAGAACAGGCAAAGAGTTTAAAATGGCCTGAAGCAGTGGTAGGTTGCCCCTGGTTCAGACCGGTTCGCAAGAACCGGAAGTAAAACCGGCGGGAGGCTTCACCCACTGACCCGGACATCATCATAAGTGATCTGCACATGTGCAGAAGCTTCTGTACATGCACAGAAGAGCGTGCACGGGCGCAATGCAAACTGGTAGTAAAACAGTTGAAGCAAGGGCAAAATGCTGGAAAGGGAGGTAGATCTGATCTTGAGAAACATATAAAAAACCAATTAAGGACAGACTTGGACATGAGATTATACAGTCCAAAGCAGAAAGAATTGTGAGGAAGAAACTGAAAGTAATTCCACCTTGATTTTATTTAACCTAAAATGGGACAAGGAATAATTTGGACAGCCTTTCAAAGTTCTGTTAATACACCACACAATAATAAAGAATAACTCCTGAAATCTCCATGTGTCTATTTCTTAACCTGCCCCATCTTGAAGGGTTGACATCAATCTTGAAAGCATGTCTAAGTTTGGGGTGGGGGAGCCAGGGGGGAGAAATTCTTAAATAAAATGTATATCAATACTTACTTCCATAACAATGCAAAATTAAAAAAAAAACCCAAGCTGAATTAATATACTTGTTATGGTTAATGAAGGAATTGTGATGTTGGGTGTTTTACATTCTACAGTTGGAAAAAGTGATGCAAGACTGCAACTTCAAGACGAAACATTTTTATTGACGGTATAAGATAACAAGCAGCATTTCAACAAAAAAGAAGGAAAATGGAGACAAGAAGGAAAAGTCTACTATTTATAGAAACTGTTGACATTAATAGTTGCAGATTAAAAAAGATTAGGCAGTAATTGGGCAGGTGGCATAAGAGCTGAAAAAATAAGAGGAGAACGAACTACGGAAGCAGAATAATGTTATGGCTAGAATAATGTTGGCACCTTTTAACTGTAACAATGATTAAATAACTAATGTTCCTGGACACAGTATTTTCTCTCTCATAGCAATGAACACAGAGATAAAGAGTGGCTTGTCTTAAAAAGAGGGTGGGCCACCTCTGAAATCACAGTCTATATCAGGTCAGCACAAGTAATAGATGGGGAAGTATCACACTGGAGTACTAAAATAATTGTGGGCCATAGAGGGAGCTGGCAGGCAGATCATATATTTAAAGTTAGCTATGTAGCAACAGCAACGGAGCTGCCAATGTTGGGGAGGCCTGGAGGTGCTTGGCAGCAAGTCTTTCAGGGCAAAGGTGACTGCAAGAAATTAGATGGCATCAGATCCCTCTAGGTGATGGAGATGTTTGGTAACAGTCAATTTGTTGAATTTTTTTTTAAATGTTAGTGGGCGGCACTTAATGGGCAACATGAAGCTCATATTTGCCCTACTTGTGCAAGCCTGGTCTATATTTTTGAAATCTTCAGAATTATGGCACATGGCAACTACTGGCCTGGCTGCCCATTAATTTTCACTGGAAAACAAGAAAAATTAGATGTGCCAGACTGGCTTACTCTGCTGATAAAATTAAACCCCAAATGAGGGAGGAAAAATGGGGAAGGGGGGAGGCACCCTGTTGCAATTATTATGACTTTATCTTGATTCACATTTTGAAAATCTATCCTCCCCTCACTTCAGAAAAGTTACCTGTCACTGGAATATACCAGTTTCTTGATACTTGGTTTTCTATTTTTTTTCTAGACCAGAGGTCCATCAGAATTGCTAAGTGGTCTATGTTGTTACATATAATGAAATAAAAAAATATTGAAGGGTAACAGTAAAGCATTTTGAATGAGATTTTGTAAATTTTGTCCATTGTACCTAGCACAGTGATGGCGAACCTATGGCACACGTGCCCGAAGTGGCATGCACAGCCATGTCACCTGGCACACTCAGCATCGCCCGTTCCTCCTCTGGGTTTCTGGCACGCTTGCGTGCGCAATGATCAACTGACCTTCGTGCATGCGGCAGTGCCGGAAACTGGAAAGCTGGTCTTCCATTTTCTTGTGTGATCATGCATGCTGGCTAGCTGATTGTCGCGTGCGCATGCGTGCCAGAAACCCAGAGGACTAGATGGCCGGCGTGAGTGTGCACGCCAGAAACCAGAAATTGATTTTCGGGTACGTGCATGCGCTCTGAGCAGCTCCTCTTCCGGGTTGCAACCCAGACAAGTGCGTGTGCGCGATCTCCCTTTTCGGCACTTGGTGCCAAAAAGGTTCACCATCACTGATCTAGCATTTTTGAATGTGTAAGAATATCTTCACATTTAATGCACAAGTGAACAAAATTCACATTTGGACATTTAACTGCCAAATCTCTTGAATCAAGCTATATTTACTAAATGTTTTGCATAAAAGTTTGTTATCAGCTCTTAAACTAAAATTTGAGAAACATCTTTTTCGGCTTTCTTTAAATGACAGATGGAAGTATAAGATTGAGCCATAATGTTTGCTGGAACTAAGTATTCACACTGACACTTAACAGATAAAGAATTAATTAATATTTTGGAAGAATTGCTGTGGTATGCCATATTGTACCCTGAAATGACTGAAATATATGCTAAATATCAATGACATACAATCGGATAGGTCATTTGTTATTAGAGCTGTTAATTTGTTTACTTTGCAATGGTAAAAGTTACAAAGGTTATTTTTGTAGCTTCCGGCTGAAATTATATCCATAATATAACTAAGTAACTGTGTTTTGATTTTCAGATATGTTTTATTTCTCTCCATCTATCTGATATGTTTTATTTCTCTCTATCTCCATTGCAGATGCAAAGCCACATTTACTGGTATTGGTAAGTGTAGTCCCCTTAGTATTTTATTTATATAAATTTGAGTGCAAACCATATATAAAAATACCAGAAGGCAATTTATGCCATAATAAGGGTCAGCAGGAATTGATCCTTCTGTGTTTGTATTGCACAAAATGTGATCTGATATGCTCATTGCTGCTAGTTTTATTTTCACTGAAAGGGAGATTATATTAAAATGTTGAAAGTATAAGTAGGCTACGTTTTTTCCCTTATTTATGAAATGTTATTACATTTTTATGCCATCCATCTGTCCTATAAAGCGACGCTGGGCAGATTACAGAATATAAAAAGCAAATAGAAAAATAACTAAATATATTTTAAAACCAGTGGTGGGTTTCAAAAAACTTTTGCTACCGGTTTGGTGGGCGTGGCTGGGTGGGGCATGTGACTGAGTGGGTGTGGCCAACTTGACATCACTCACGCCGATGCCCACTCAGCCACATGACCCCCCCACCTAGCCACACCCACAGGAAAAGGTAAGAATTTTTTTGGAATTTCCACCTATCTACCCCCGCCCTCCTTTCGCCAGTCACTCCCGTTCCCCTTTCAGCAGCCCCGTCCCGAGCCCCGCTTCCTCCCCCACCAGGGCTGCTTACCTATTCCCTGGCGGCTGGTCCAGAGTCCAGAAGGCAAACTGACCGGAATTTTTGGTGGCCCCCAGCCAGCCAACACTGCTGGAAACCGGCTGGCAAAGTCGCCTCTTTGAGAACCGCTTTGTGGCTGGCCGCAGGCCATCGAAAAGTACCGGAGGTTGCAGAAAAAGCTGCTGCCATCGCAGCTATGTTCTTCGCGCATGCACATCCCATTGGGCTTGCAAGGCAATGGGATGCGCATGCGCAAAGAACATGGTGGCGACAAACGCGTCAAGGTGTTGGTGATCACCTTTAAAGCGCTCCATGGCATAGGGCCTAGTTATCTCCGAGACCGCCTGCTGTCACCGATGACCTCCCATCGACCCGTGCGCTCCCACAGAGAGGGCCTCCTCAGGGTGCCATCAGCCAAACAATGTAGGCTGGTGACCCCCAGGGGGAGAGCCTTCTCTGTGGGGGCACCCACCCTCTGGAACCAGTTGCCCCCGGAGATTAGGAGAATTCATGACCTCAGTGCCTTCCGCCGTGCCCTAAAAACACATTTTTTCCAACAAGCCGGGCTGGCTTAAGAAGAAATTTTAAATATTTTTAATATTTTAATTGGTCTGTGAGTTTTAAATTTTGTAGCCAAATTATATATATTTTAAATGTCTTAATATTTATATTTCATGTTTTTTATGTCTGGCTATACACCGCCCTGAGTCCTCAGGGAGAAGGGCGGTATAGAAATTGGAAATAAATAAATAAATAAATAAACATGGCAGGTGGGGCGAGCGAGCAGTGACCAGTTCAGGGGCATGGCCTGCCGGCCATCGCTACTGGTTCAGCGACCTTGACCAAATTTCCACCAACAGTTCACGTGAACCGGTGCGAACCGGCTGAATACTACCTCTGGTTAAAACATTAAAATTATATAAATTAAAATTTTACAACTATTTTTATTGATTAAATTTATTTGTTGCTCACCTCGTTTCAAAGCAACTTTGGATGGCTTCAGTGTAAAAACATTAAAATCACCAGAAATAAATATTTGTAACCCAATAAAATGATAATGCAATCAAAGTGAAATCATGGTCCAGGGATGAAATCCAGTAGGTTTTGACAGGTTCTGGAGAACCAGTAGCAGAAATTTTGAGTAGTTTGGAGAACCAGTAGCAGAAATTTTGAGTAGCTTGGAGAACCGGCAAATACCACCTCTGGCTGGCCCCAGGAGTGGGGAGGGAAGAGGGATTTTGCAGTATCCTTCCCCTGCCATGCCTACCAAGCCATGCCCACAGAACCAGTAGTAAAAAAATTGAATTTCATCACTGTCATGGACCCAAGATGGGGAACGAAGGAGCCAGATGTGCAGTGGGAAAGTGGGATTAGCTCTTAATTAATCAACCACCTCCAATGTGATGCTTTCCCATTGGGGCCCCAAGCCATCTAGCAGAGCCAAGTCTTCAGGCACTTGCAGAAGGACTGAAAGGAGGGAGACAGCTTCACCTCAGAGGGTAATATGTTCCAAAGGGCAGGAATCATGGCAGAGAAAGCCCTTTTCCCACACCCACCAGCTAGAATTCCTTGACTGACAGGGCCTGTGGCATGCCAGTCCCATCAGGGTGAGATGATTCCTCAAGTAACCTGCACCCATGCCACGTAGGGCTTTAAAGGTTATAACCAACACCTTGAATTGTACTTGGAAGCAAGCTGGCAACCAGTGCAGTTCATGGAGCAGTAGTATAACATGGGCCATTCTAGGGGCCCTAAGAACTGTCCACGCTACTGGCTTTGCACCAGCTGTAACTTCCAAATGTCGTCAAGCCTAGCACCATGTAGAACACATTACAGTAATCCAAATGTGAGATAATTAGAGCTGTAGAAAAACTAAAAGATGGATAGCATGGGGTTGAGGTCATCTTACCCCACTACCTCCAGCAGTGAGTGCTCCCCTTGGGGGCCCAAGCTAACTACTAAAGCCAAGTTTTAATATCCTTCTGCAAGGCCAAAAGGATGGGAGCAGTGCTCACATCCAATGGTAGATTGTTCTATAGGGACAAGGCCACAGCGGATAAGACTCAATAACAGTAACTGCGAGAGGGATCTTGGAGTCCTAGTGGACAATCTGGTGGCTTAGCAGACTAAGGCAGTTATTAACATCCACTTACATCTGCTGCCTGCAATTACTGCAAATTCAAATCCCACCAGGCTCAAGGATGACTCATCCTTCCATCCTTTCTAAGGAAGGTAAAATGAGGACCCAGATTATGGGGGCAATAAGATGACTTTGTATAAATATACAAAAGTATGAAGGCTATTGCTTAACACATCGTAAGCCGCCCTGAGTCTCCGGAGAAGGGCGGCATATAAATCAAATTAATTAATTACACACACACACACACACACATATATATACATATATATATATATGAGCCAGCAGTATGCTGTAGCTGGCAAAAAAGCCAATGCCAACCTAGACTGCATTAATAGAAGGATAGAATTAAGATCACGTGAAGTGATAATACCCTAAATGTCTTGTTAAGACCACACTTGGAATACTGCATCCAGTTTCAGTTACCATGATATAAAAAAGATGTTGAGACCCTAGAAAGAGTGCAGAGAAGAGCAGCAAAGATGATTAGAGTACTGAAGGCTAAAATATCAAGAATGGTTGCAAGAATTGTATGTGTCTAGTTTAATGAAAAGAAAGACTAGGGGAGACATGATAGCAGAGTTCTAATATCTCAGGGGCTGACACAAAGAAAGGGTCAACCTATTCTACAAAGCATCTAAAGGCAGGACAAGTAGCAATGGGTAGAAACTAATCAAGGAAAGAGCCAACCTAGAACTAAGGAGAAATTTCTTGACAGTTAGAACAATTAATCAGTGGAACAACTTCCCTCCAGAAATTGTGGGTGCTCCAACACTGGAAGTTTTTAAGAAGAGATTGGACAACCATTTATTTGAAATGGTATAGGGTTTCCTGCTTGTGCATGGGTAGGATTAGAAGATCTCCAAGGCCCCTTCCAATTCTGTTATTCTGTTCTATTATTCTGTTATTACTTCACAACACCAGCTGGAATTCCTTAGCAGGTCTCTAAAAGGATCTCAGGAGATCCAAATGGTCTTCTGACCACACTTTTAAAAATACTGCTTTAACAGAACCCAACATTTGCCACTAAAAAATCCCACCTATTTTGTCTCCTCCATCAGAAGTTGAAAAAATAATAAGGTTCAGTTGCTCACAGCATTAAAGAGCAATAGACCATGAAAACACAATCAAAAAGAAATATGGATAGAAAATGAGAAAAAAACCAAAAATGTACATACAAAAATTCACAAACGTTCCAATTCTATTTTAACAGAATTCTGATTACTTGTATAGTAATATGAGTTAATTAACTCTAAACCAAACAATCTAAAATACCTACTCCTATTGTTTTTTTATTTAGCACTATAAGAGTGCCACCCAGCTAATCCTTATAGTTAATAGTGAAATAAAAGTCTACCATTTGCCAAAGAGCAAAATTACATTAATATTGGAGAAAATTTTCTTTTCCTTTTGAAAAAAAATCTTCAACAAATAAGGAAACAACTCAATTATTAAGTAAATCTTATTACAGCTTTATTATAATTGTATATTACTTTACCGGCTTTCACCAAATACATAGTAATATGTGAAAAAAAGGTAATTCAACAGAATAGCAAATCACATAAAAAATGCAACACAAGAATTTCAAATAAGCTTCTCATTACGATATCTCAAGGTGTTTACCCCTACTTCCAAATTTAAATACATGTTTTGCTCCGGTATCTTTACCTTAACTCCAGTATCTGCACCTTCCATACAAAAGCCCTGATTCATAAATATTATACAGTCTGCCTGTCTGTCTGTTGTATCCATGCAACAACAAATGTACATTGACATGTTATTATGACTGTTTCTCTCAGATCTTGCTTAAAGAGGTCCTCTCCCGTGCTTCATTTATGAGACTAAAATTTCCAACATTAAAGTATCAACTCCTGACCACGCTGGCTAGGAATTTTAGGGATGATAGTTCCCAATTATAGGGGGAAGGACTAAATGACAAAACCATACTCACCTACTGAACATTTTGGTTTAATCAAAATTTGAACCCAAATTTCTTTACCTTCTAATGTATCACTCAAGCTTCTACAACAAATTGGCTCTCAGTTTTTAGGTATGCAAAAGAAATAACAACCAAACAAAAAAAATTTAAACCCTTTTGATTCAAATGAGCTAATTACAAGCACATCTACAAGCACATACATGGCTTAGGACCTGGGTATATACAAGATCGCCTTCTGCCACTGATAGCCTCCCACCGGCCAATACGCCCCCATAGAGAGGGGCTCCTCAGAGTGTCGTCAGCCAAACAATGTTGACTGGTGACACCCAGGGGGAGAGCCTTCTCTGTGGGGGCACCAGCCCTCTGGAATGAGCTGCCCCTAGGGGTTTGTATGATCCCCAACCTGCGTACCTTTCGCCACGCCCTTAAGACTCTTTTGTTCCAACAGGCCGGGCTGGCTTAATATAAATTTTAAATGGGGTGTTTGTTAGCTTTTAACTTTGTGGTCCAAATTTTATATATTCGTTTTAAATTGTTTTTAAATTTTGTGAGTTTATATGTGTTTTAATATGGCTGTACACCGCCCTGAGTCCTTTGGGAGAAGGGCGGTATAGAAGTTTAATAAAATAAAATAAAATAAAATAAAATCATATAACTAAAAGCAAAAAGCCATCAAAAGTGTTTGGATACTCAAAAGTTCATAATATCATAATGCAATTAATTTCATTGGATAATGAAAATACAAATATAAAGAGGGGGAGGAGATGAAGTCAAAGATCTGGGGATGGCCAGCAAAACCCAGTTTTTTTTTATTTGAAAAACAAAATTCTAGGCAGGAATACAGTTGACTAGCGTTAATTACCAAAGTTGTATATCTACAATGCATTCATCACAGTAAGTCAAGGTTTAATAATGTTTGTTAAGTGAGCAACAATTGCTGGGCTAATGCATTGTGCTACTTTATATTCCATTATTACAAATTATAAAACCACGATCACTGAATATACTAAGCTAAAACCATCTGCAACCAGCAACAGCTTCCCATTGCCCAGTGCATTCCCACAGGGAGGTGGGTACCGTCAGCTAGACAATGTCGGCTGGCGGCCCCCAGGGATAGAGCTTTCTCTGTGGGCGCACCCACCCTTTGGAATCAACTCCCTCTGGGGCTCCGCTGGCTCCTTCCGCTGCAAATTAAAAATATGGCTGTTCGCGGCGCCTAGCCTGGACTGAGGGGGTTTTCGATTATATTAACGGGTTTTAATATTTGTTTATGTATGTATTTTATGTTTTTATTGGTTTGTTTTAATTGTGAGCCACCCTGAGTCCTATGGAGATAGGGCGACATACAAGTTATAATAAATAAATAAATAAATAAATAAATAAATAAATAAATAAATAAAATCAAATTAAGTCACTATTTTATTTATTTTTATTTATCAGATTTAGAGACTGCCCCTCTCACTTTCAGAGCTAGTGTGACTCAGCTGCTGCTTTGATGACACTATATAAATGTCTATATAAAGAGCTGTAGGTTTGGGCTGCAAGTCTAAACATACTTTCAAAGGGAGAAACTCTGTTAACTTTACTTTAAAGTAAACACGTACAAGTTAGCACTATATTATTCAGTGAGGCAATTCGACAGGAAGAGAGGTTCAGTTTGGAGATATACAAAGAAAACTAAGCACTGGCAGAATGCTCAACTATGGGGTCATTACAGTAGAACATCTGGAATGACTAAACTTTGGTACCGTAGTGTGTTTTCTCACAAAGCAATAAGAAAGACATTTCTAAGCAGTCTAATGGTAATTAGGTGCATTTCCCAACTGATGGCTGCAGAATCTTGAAACTGTTTATGATCCTTTTGATATGTGTGATTAACTCCTATTAACATCAACAGGGACTTAGGCACATACGCTAAGGATAAAACAAGCCAATAAATATAACTACAGATAGGGCTGCTATTGCCAGGACAATTAGCAGGGAAGTGGCTTCAAATAGAAGCCACAGCTGTGAGAAAGAAAAGATTTGTGAAATATGTCATATACATTTGTCAAAGAAAACTGACAAGAGCAAAGCTTACCCTGTCATTGGGACTTAGTTTCACATATCAAAGGGAGGCCATGAGAGGAGGATGTGCCCTACAGCTCCAAGAACATTGTTAGCCAAAAATGAACTGGAGGGGGGAGAGGGAAAGATCCTTTTCCCATCCTTTGAAAAATAACGATGGTTCTGCAATTTCAAGATGATTTTGGGTGTCACTGCAAGCAAATCTGTTATTACTTATTTGTTTGAAATATATTGTGCCTTACATTCAATAATCAAAGTATTAGTAAATTCTTCAAAATTATGTTCTGTAGTGAAATATCCAGTTCCAGGAATTTAGGGTTAAACTACCATAAATGGATTTTGTACATGGGGTCTTGATACTGCTAATTTAATTGGATAATCTCCTAAACGGATAGCTTTCAAAGACATAAATATTTCTCTCTGCCAGCTACAACTGTTTTGCAGAGAATTTACACCAATTTTGCGACTGTTCATTTTTAAAAAAATCATAGATTAATGCAATAATTGAACACAGTGATAAACTGAATGAATGCATGAAAATGACATAGGCCAGAAATAGACTGATTAATATGTCCTAAACATCTGTGATTCTGCATGAAAAATTGTGAAGCTGATATTGTCAAATGAATTGTTGCTTGGTTTTAACTTGGAATTCAATTTTAATTTGAAAAAGCACCCATGATACACAAAATATGTACTTTAACATCTATTTTACCTCTTTTTCTTAAAGCAATTAGTAAGACAAAATTTAATTAAACCAAATAACACCAGAAAGCATTTAGCAATTCGTAGAAATTTTAGATTTCAAGAGCACAATCATTCAGCTAAATTCCATTAACCATAATGGAGCTTGTTCTCAAATACATGGGATATCGATTGCAGCCCCCAAGCACTTGATTTCTTGCAGCTTGCAACCACTAAGCAAATGAGTATTAATATTATGATTATGATTAATATCATGATAATCCCAGGTCTACTAATGAAGAAGCCCACAAATTATTTCCCACAGAATAGACATTGTCAACAACAAGAACAGCAAAATTACTGTAGCTGTACTATTAAATATTAGCAGCAAATTTGAAGAATAGATGAGCAAGGGTTAAAACTGGTTGGATGAACTTTGTAGAATAGGTTGTTTTAACTGTCATTTGGACATGTGTTTGAAGAAATAATTGCCCAAAATTGAATGGTTGAAGTATTTTCTTTAGTGTCTCTTTTTTAAAATTGAGAATCTTTGGTTTAGTTTATAGTCTTATTTAGTGAATGGGGGCTCCTTCAATCAGATTTGGATTTCCAGTATTTCCCTATAGAGTTACTGATTTATTTAGAATTAAGGATCATGTTTCTGTTTTCCAGGCATACTACAAATTTTTTGATTCATAAGAAGGTATTCTTTTTGTCCTATAGAAAAAAGTATGCGGGTTATAATTTTTTTAATAAGGACATATGTAGGGTATTTCAAAGGTCTGTCCCTCCAGTAATATATCATGTTGTAAAGATGCAAACAAATAGAGTGGATATTTCAAGCACAGAAAGAGGAAATGTGAAAAACCTGTTTTCACATCTGAAACTTGTTCCATTAATTACATGCCTTTATTTTAAATTACTGTTCCCCATTTATCAAAAGCCATATTTGAAAATAATTATATTCACTTTGCTTTTGATATAAAAAGCATTACCCAGATGGTATATCAAAAAGTAACTTTTAGTTATTTTACACTTATTCTGAATTGTCCTACTCGTGAAATGAAACTATTTTAAGTAAAATTATCCCAATAGCCATTTCTAGTATGTATATACAGATTTTAATTAGGTTCTACTATACTTTAGGCATTTTCTTAAATTTGCTTTGAAACTTAATTATAGCCTCAAATTTCTAATTCTATATTGAAGTTATATAAATATTATACATTTCATGTATAAAATCCAAGCAAGACTTTAACTGACTTATGAAACTCTGTGAAAGGGCCGCTGGTCCTACCTCATATGCTCCTTCTCGTTGAGTGGGGACAGCATCCAGGAATGGGTTGTCCTCGTCTGCTAGCCAATATGACTGAGTCTGCCAAAGTTGCGAGGACATGCCTACACCAACGGTCCCCAGCTTTTGGCAAAGGCGTAAAGACAGACTTGACATGCCTTGGTCAGAAGTTTTACCTTTCAATGGACCGAGGACCAGCCAGTCACTAGGGTGGGGCTGGATGCTGTCTCCACTCAATGAGAAGGAGCATATCAGATAGGACCAACATCTCTTCTCCACTGTAGTGGAAACAGCATCCAGGAATGGGACATACCAAAGTGGTCTTGTCCTTAAGGGTGGGCCGCAGCTTGGTCCGAGGTCCCCTCATCAGCATGTACTCTTTGGAGGACCTGCCTAACAAAGGCTGCCTCAGCCAAGGCATAGCTGTTCAGCTCATAGTGCTTGACGAAAGGGGACGGAGAGGACCATGTAACCTCTTCCAGCGAAGTTTGCATTGCCCACGCCACACTTGTGGCCGCACTCCTTGTGGAGTGTGCCGTGATACTCTTGTGCATTGGAAGGGCCTGTATCTCGTAAATCCCTAATGAACCTGCGGATGGTCGGGTGCTGAGCTTGGGAGTCCAGCCCCCCGCAGGAAAGGACTGATAACAAGGCCACCATTTGGCAATGGATAGTGTTAGGCGATAGACCCTTGTCAAGCCCCATCTGAAAAAAGTCCAGGATCTGGGGCATGGATACAGAAGTTGGGTTCAAGCGTGACCTGGACCACCAAGAGCAAAATGGCTTCCAGGTCACATCATAGATTCTATTTGTGGCAGTTCTCCTAGAGGCTTGAATGGTGTCTATCACCTTGGAGGAGTAATTGTCCTGGCTCAGAGTCCTTTGCTCAAATGCCAGGATGTCAACTGGAGCCACTTAAGGTCCGGGTGGACCTGGCTGAGGGAGACTCTGTCCGGCGGTATCCTCCAAGGGCTGGCCACCGACAGGGCAACCAAGTTGGCAAACCATGGTCGGCGGGGCCAGTGCAGAACCAGAAGTAGCCCCTCTGTTTTCTCCACCAAAATCTTTCTTATCACCCTCAGGATGAGGGGAAAGGGCAGGAAGGCATATAGGAGTTCTTTCAGCCAAGGGCTGCAAAGTGCATCGACCCCTTCTGCTCCCGGAACCACAAACCTCGCAAAAAACTTTTCCAGTTGGGCATTGTCCAGGGTGGCGAAGAGGTCCATGTCTGGCCATCCAAAGCGCTCCGTCAGCTCCTGAAATAAAGCCAGATGCAGGTGCCACTCTGCGCCTGTGGCCCTATTGAGCCAATCTGCCTGTACATTGGTGACCCCTGCAATGTGCTCCACCCTTATCGACAAATGGAGCCTCTGCCCAGAGACAGAGTCTTTCAGCTTCTCTCATAAGGGACATGGATTGGGTACCTCTGTCTGTTAATATATTTGTCATTCAAAATTAGAACGTGTCTGCCCGACAAAATGTCCTGGAACTGTCAAAGGGCCAGATGGACTGCCCTGAGTTCCAACCAGTTTATATTATGGCCAAGGACTGCCTGAGACCACTATCCTTGGGCCATCCTATTTTGGAGATGTGCCCCCCCCCCCCCAGCCAAAGAGACTAGCATCTGTCGTCACCATCAGGTGCTCTGGCTCTTCGAAGAAACATCCCCTAGTAATTGCCGGGGAAGCCCACCAACTCAGGGAATGGATCACTTCCTGAGGTATCCTAACCTTGGATGGGGAAGAGCTTCTGCATGTACTCTGATAAGGGAGAAGGAATCATTAGAGAGCCCTGTCGTACAAGTGTGCCCAAAGCACAATGGAAATGCAGGACACCATCTTGCTCAGGAGTTGCAAAAGCATGGCCAGGAGCACCGTATGGTCCCTCCTGATCTGACACACCAATGTCTTTATACTTGCCTGTTCCTCCTGGGAGAGACGCACCTTGCATGCAATGGAATCTATCTCCGCTCCTAAATGCAGCAACCAGTTGGTTGGTGTCAAGTGACTCTTATTGGTGTTTATTGAAAACCTGTAGACCTGAAGCACCTGGATGGTGATTCTGAGATCCTCACATGCCTGGGATTCGGAGGCAGACTGGATCAGGATGTTGTCCAGGAAGCACTGGACACGCACGGGAAGAGCCCGGAGATGTGCCACCAAGGCAGCCAACAATTTTGTGAATGCCATGGGTGCTGATGACAGGCCAAAGGGCAAGGCCCTGTACTGATAATGCCAGCCTGCGTAATAGAAGCTACTGCCTATGTTCTGGGAAAATGGGAACATGAAGATAAGCCTCGATGAGATCAATAAAAGTGAAGAAGTCACCCTCCCTGATGCTGTCCAAAATGGCCTGAAGTAAATGCATCTTGAACCACTTGTGGATTATGCAGCGGTTCAGTCTTTTGAGGTCCAGAATTTCCCTGTACACCCCCACACACACACACACCGAGGGCTTTGCAATTACAAAGAGGATGGAATAAAATCCCATCCCTTGCTGGTACTCTGGAACCGGTTGGATGACATGAATATCCAACAGATGTTGAATAGCAGTTTCCATGTGGCCCCGTTTAATCCTGTTCCCTGAAACAGGGCATCAAATGAAAAACCTTGGGGATGTAGAGAGGAATTCTAAGGAGAGGCCCAAACGGACTGACCCCAGAACCTATGCATCCGTAATAATGTTCTCCCATTGCCTGGCAAACTCGGCTAGGCGTCCCCCAATGGGAGAGCCAGTGGTGTTATTACTTCTGGTGTCTGAAAGAATGGCTTCCTCCCCCTCAAAAGGGCTTTTTAGGGGGTAATTGCTTGTACCTCCCTGCCCTATCCTGCTGTCGGTCCTGCCTCTGCTGGAAGGGGAACTGTGGGCGAGGCGGCCCAAAGCCGCTGTCTGACCCCAAATGTCTGGCAGCAATGAGACTGTACATCTGTCACTGGAATTCTATCCTGCAATTGTCTTAGCCATATCAAGGAGGCCCTGTTTAAAAATGATGCTTCTGTGGATGCTTTCACAACCCATGCTGCCACTTGGTGGCCCTTCCTGAGGGTTTGCTCCGCCCCTCTGTCCTCAGGTCGGAGAGCATCCTCAGGTGAGTCCATCAGTATGGATGGTGCAGTTAATGCTGCCACCGGCCCATCCACAACAGGCACTTGAAGTGCCTTGGACAAGTCTGGCATCTCTTATCCAGGGTTCTAGGATTTGCTCCTGCCCCAGATGTGCCCACTGCCTTTCCACAATGTCCAAAAATAATTGTGGTGAAGGAACTATCTCTGCCTCTACCATCAGCTCCGAAAAAAGCGAGCTCATGGGTCATGATGTGGCTGGTGGTGATTCTGGAGCTGGCAAATGACCCACTAGGTGCGCTGTATTCCTAGCCTTGTATAATAAAGTTTTGAATAACGCTGGGCGGAACAGACCAGTGAATGCTGGCTGATCAGAGGCTAAGCCCTCATCCTCTGACAGATCTAATTCCCAGGACAGTTCCTCCTCTGAGGCAGAGTGATTAGAAGAAAGTGGGGAATAAGGGCCCTGTGTGGGCAAGACATCCCCTGGAGCCTGGTCCATAAGTGGCAGATCTACAGGCCAGGAATGGTCTGATCTGATTGAAGCAGCTCTATGGCTTTGCTATAAGCCAGCTACTATGCCCTGCTTAATGGTCTCTGAGATCAAGTTTTCCATGCCAGCAGGTATCTGCCTGTCCTGCCTTTCCCGAGCGGATCCCCATTGCAGTTGGGGTAAAAGTCGCCTCTGCGGTGAGACATTGACCTTGACAGGTTGTTGCCATGCAGTTGAGGCAGAAAATGGATCTGGGAGGGAGACATACAAAGGTTGCTGGGCAGATTAATCTCTGTTAAAAGCTGTTCAGCCGCACCATCTAGTGACAGGGACTGGGGAGGTCAGCTGTCAGAAGCCTCAGGCAGAGCCAACTGCTGTTCCTCATTATGGTGGGAACAATCAGCCCCAAAAGTCTGAGGCAGTCCCCTGCTAGTCCTTTCTAGTGCCATGGCCACCTGGCGGTCAATTGCATTCTAGCGCCTTGCTGCGTCCTGCTCAGCCACTTTGAGGGCTTAGTGATGGCCTTTGATCTTTTGGAGAGCTTAGCCGCCACCCTCCTGCTTGCAGACCTTGATCCTGAGGTCCCTGCAGTGCTGATTCTCCTCCTATCTGAATTCAGAGCGTCCAAGCCAAAGCAACTTCTCCGCTGAAGGTGGCCGCCACATTCGCCATTTTAAGGCTGCCACTGCTCCACCAAATCTCAAAAGGTCTTTGTCACCGAAAATTGTGGCTGCTTCAGAGTATGCTCGCGTACCCACAATCCACAGTGGCAGTTGCCAGCATCTCTGGAGTATGCCCACAACCGGGCAGGGACTCCCAAATCTGGGCCGAATCGTTGGTGGCGGCTGTCAAATGTGACAGCCTGGCCACCCATCAGCAAGGAGTGGAGCGCGAAGTTTCTCGCCAAGCCAGAAGGTTTTGGAGCCTTGATCCTGTTCCAAAAAGGCTCTGGGTCAGTGCTGCGAGCTATGCTCAATCTGGCTGCCTTGTCAGAGTCATGCTCCGGTGACCTGACTCGCTGCTGTGTGGCCCTCAGCAGGCTCGAGCTAAAAGCTCTTCTCACTGGAATAATTGGTGGCACAGCTGATACGTTGGTGATATAGCTGCCACGTTAGTAATAAGTAGTGAAAAAGTATCCAGGAATTAGGAGTCCTAAGCAAAAAACACATCTGTCTTTAGCTAGGACTGAGTCAAAAGCTGGGGACCGTTGATGTAGGTGTGTCCTCGCAACTTTGGCAGACTCAGTCCTTATGGCTAGCAGATGAGGACAACCCATTCCTGGATGCTGTCTCCACTACAATGGACAACTGTAGTTTCTCTCACCTTATTTGTTCATTGAAATGAAGTTACCCTATTAATACCTCCATTTAGCCGATAACCCAACATACAGGCTAATTTCAGTGTCATGTGCAATAATTTTGAATATTGTGTTTTAGAAACTGCAAACTTTCAGGATTGCCCAATTTCTATCTGATGCACAATATGCTTATTTGCTAATAGGATATTTAATAATATCTAATTGTTCAGGCACTTCTATTAAAAGTAAATCTGACACAGAAATGACATTGATAATTCACAGTGGTGATTCAGCTTCTGCAGTCATTCTAATGCTTAAAATATTTTGGAATGACTCTTTAATAGAACTGTTTCATACAGCAATCTGCATTTCAAGAAACATCTGTGTTGTACCACATGCTGACTTTTGAGGCATACTTGTAGGATGTAATAAATCATGTGATGTAGGAATAAGAAAAATAAATAAAACCACAACTTCATGAAGTGAGAACACAGACACAGATGAGGAAGGAGACAACATTTTGCAACTAGTCATCAATTATAACATTCCTTTTTGGGGTCCAGTCGTATTTTGAAAAACAGGATGTCAAAGCAGAAAAATATAGTGCTCTTCAAAAATATGCTGATCTTAATAGCCCCAAACAATATATAATAGGCACACCTCTACATGTGATTTTTTTTAAAAAAAAAAATCTAATACTGCTCAACATGTTCAATGTTAGGAGCATACAAATCAATCATCTTAAATCAGATATATCGTGTGTGGTTTTTTTTTGCTTTACCAAATTTGGTAATGTTAGTCAGCTCATTGTATTACTTCCAATAATTGTAAGGAGAATTCAACAATGCATTCTCATCAAGGCTAATAAAAAAAAACCCCCAAGCCTAAGTAAATTTCCTTCTGTAGCTAAGGTTTGCATATCAGCACTTTACAAATCTGTCTTCTCTTCCTATAGCATAACCTGAGATATGCCCTTAGCAATAGTTGGCAGGTATTAAGTTTGGGCCTTTACCCTCTATGGTCATGAGCATCTGACTTTCAGCTACTGATCAGAAGTCATGCAGTTTTAGTTTTTCTGTGTTTCTGCTGTTACCCTTCTTTTAGACAAGCATTGTTACCTTTTATTTTATTTACCTTTTATTTTACAGTGATCTCTTTATTATTTTCTTCTTTCAAGACAACATGTGATGTTCAAGTTGTTTCAAATTGTTTATCTTCCACCAGTTTAAATCTTATTTTACTTAGACTAAAAAATTTGAACCATGTTAACTGAAAATAATGGCAATCTCTTAAAATCTTAAAAGGAGCCAACCTGCTCAAGGCTTGGATGAGAACTTTATTTTTTTTAAAAAAAAAAAGCACTTTAACATTATTCTGCTAATGATCTCTGCAATTTTGCTGATTAGAATGATAATCAGGCATGAGAAAGCCAAGAATTTAACTGAAGGGTGACATCATCCCATGTCATTAAATATGAATGTCAGTTCTCAAGCAGTGTGAGAAATCCATTCTGCTAACCTTCAGTTGACTTCACTTCAGAAAGATCAAAGGCAATATTTGAACATGGTTTTTCCATCATAGAAAATATCTGCAACATGATTAAACCAAGATAAAACTGAATACTACAAACAGCAAATTTTTTCAATCCTTAGTATAACTTAGTATTCTGAAAACAATATTATGACAAATCACAATTCCATAAATTATCAGGTGAGACTATCTAGTAAGATCATAGTGTCAGTAATTAAAGTGCTGAACTTAAAGGAAACTTAGTTTTGCACTTCTTCAACACAGTGTTCTCTGTGTGACTTCGGAATAATCACTATATCTCAGTCTAGTTTCTCTCAAGAAGATGCTATGATCACATAATGAGTAGTTCCCCTGTGTATTCGCTTGATTTTTAAGGGGAAAGTTATAATACAAATATAACACTTTTTAATTCCACTCTAATAGAAAAGTTTTTTCTGCACTACACATGGATATCCATTTTATAGAGTATTCTGAATAGACATTTGATCTCCAATTTTCTTCACTTTTCTTCTCTTATAAAAATGTTCCAATAAATATATTCTTCACCTGTCATGGCAAGTGGTGTCATCTCCAACATGCATGACAAGCTTACAGTTTCCCTCCAATTTTGAGGCTGCCAAGGCCAGCAAATTGCCTGAGTAATAGTGTGCATCAATGCACTATCACTAAAGCTGGAAGACTAGTGATTATCTGGCAGCTGCATGTTAAAATCATCTGTAAAGAAGCAGTTAACATGAAAGCAGGGAATTGCTGGATGTTGTGCCTAAATGTATCCCTTAATCTGAATATATGTGCTGAGATGATTCTTAAAATATACATACATCTAGGTACACACATGTAGAGAAGATATACAGTATTATGGATAAAGACATGAAAATCACTGGTGGAAATAGTTCTGCCTTTCCTTAGCCATACCCCATATGACTCTACTGTCTTCCAGCTGAATTGTCAAGAATTGAGATGCGAAGTAACATTAGGAACTTTAAAATTTTTCTATGAAAAGAAGACAAACATTTTTGCATTAGTTTTTAAACAAACTTAAACCATATCAGTTGCATTTGATGATGCATTGAGACCTAATAAAGATATTATTCGTTACAAATTATTATTAAAGTACTATTCATGTAGTTTTAATGTCTTGGTTTTATTACCTTAAAGTTCCAGTATTTTTAAAACTTCTGAGAATATATTTCTTTGGTTTCAGGCTTAATTTACCAGATCTACAGAATTATATTTCTCCAACAAACAGAATCAGCATTTACATTAGAGATAATAGACTAATGCAAACAAAACCGATACATGTTTTCAAATAAAGCAATCTATACAATCAAGATAAAATTAAATGGCTTACTTGTTTCTAATTTAATTTTACAACATTATTTTTAAAAAAACAACAATGTGCTTACCACTTTGCAATTTGTTAAGGATGTAATCAAATACAATTAAAGACAATAGCACCTCCAATTTAGTAATAGATTTGGAGCAGGACAAATACCTGGCTTCAAAATGTGAATGTTATCAGTTAATCCTTGCAAGACATCAAGTACAAACAAGTTCTCACTGTTAAAACTATGAACAACTGAATGCCTTGTGATTAAACTAGGAAATTAAAAAGAAAGCCACGTTCCTTGGAATAATCAGAATTTCTCCCAACTTCTGCTGTTCTTCCAAAACTGCCAACACCCACATACCTTCTGGTGACCACGAGCTCTTTATTTCCAAAATTATGAATCACTGTTAAAGTCCAGTTTAAAGCCCAGAAAGAAGCAAACTGAACCAAGTTCCTCAACATTTGCTGTTCCCTGGATATCTGAAAGTAAGCAGATTGATTGTTCCACAGCATTTTCTACATCCTTGTCATCTACCCTATGGCTTTGAGATATAGGTGTTCTCTGCTGCTCTAATGTCTCCAAGTCATCCTTGCTCAACACATCACAAACTAAATAAATTAATCACAGCATTATTTCTATGCTAGGCATCCTAATCTTTAGTCTAAGTGCTTTTTGTATATGTCTTGGGGCAAATATATAGCCCTTTAAAAATACATCATTTTTTTTAAGCGATTGTTAAATGAATGTGGCAGTTCTAAGTGCAAACACTGTGGTCATTAAGCAAAACCGCAGTCATTAAGCAAACCTACTGTTTGCTACAGAGCTATTTTGTCAAAAACTGTAAGTAAGAGCTGGTTCTCAGCAAAACCATTGTAAAATGTGGTCACATGACCCCGAGGGTTGCAAACAGTTGTAGGAAGTTAGCACCTACCCCTTTCCTAGAAGAATTAAATATTTTAGGAAATATTAAAAAGGCAGAATATTATGTTTCCCTGATGAGAAATGGAGAAGCATATTTTAAAGACGAAGCAGCTCCCACCTTCTTGCCTCCCCACTTTGTCAATGGGCCAGAGGCAGAAACTCAATTCCCTCCCATCTTTGTCAATGGACCATCATCTGCAACACAATAGGACCCATCTAGCAACAGAAGCTCACCACATGGCACCTGGGAAGATTACATCAGCCAGCAAGGCCAGCTAAGATCCCCACCCCCTGGGAGTCTGACAACCAATCAGGGTACTCTTTCGGGGCCCCAGGAAGTTCAAAGCCAGAGAGGGCATAAAACCAAGGGACTCGCAGTATCTCATCCCCTTTTTCTGTTCAGGGACTCAAACCATGTGATCCTGTCCACCATTAAACCATCTTTCCAAGCAGTCTCCATGTTTCCAGTGTCTTTTTCCCCACTTGGAGCTGAACCCAGAAGAATATTTCTTCCAACACAGCTGTAAATGCAACCATGTTGCTGAGTGACTTAATTGCAATCACTTTTCCGCAGGAGGTCCCAACCATCAGAACTTCGGATCTGGCTTGTAAGTCCCTTTCTCGGATAGATTATAACTTCGAACAGTCACAAAGTAATCAGTTGTAAGTTGTTGGGCACCCTGCAAAAATGCCCATTTGTGCCTCATAAAGAATTTGGGTAAGACATTTTGTCTGAAAGAGTTTTCAGCTCTAGATCAATTCTGTTTTTCTAGAGAAGACAAATATTTTAATAGTCATTGAGGAGTTTAGAGCCTGCCATACTCATTTCATGTATTCCAACTGACCTTATGTGATTCAGATCCTTCTGTGATGAAAAACTGCTCCTGAGTATTTGAAGTTATGACTCTATTCCATTACATTTTCCCAATCATTCATCTTTGTGTTTTTACCTTTGGGAAATATTACAGTTATTTAAACATAATGACCAGGATGTTCTCCCCACAGTACTGGATAATAGCTTTTAGGGTTCTCATAAAGTCAGTTGGAATACATGAAATGACAGTGTACAGCAAGACGGGAGTGTTAATGCCTTCAACCTGAGGGAGATTGAAATCTGGTTTACCCAAGGCTTCGGCCACACAGTTAATATAGAAAATGAAATCTTTTTCCGGGGAGATATCACTTTCAAAAGTGTTCCTTATGGCTTACATCTCACTTTTGGGAAGGTGTAAATCAGTGGTGGGTTTCAAAAATTTTTACTGCTGGGTCTGTGGGTGTGGCTTGGTGGGTATGGCATGGTTTGGTGGGTGTGACTTGGTGGGCGTGGCAGGGGAAGGATACTGTAAAATCTCCATTTCCACCCCACTCCAGGGGAAGGATACTGTAAAATCTCCATTCCCACCCACTCCAGGGGAAGGTTACTGAAAAATCCCCATTTCCCCCCAATCAGCTGGGACTTGGGAGGCAGAGAATAGATGGGGGTGGGGCTACTCAGAATTTTTACTACTGGTTCTCCGAACTACTCAAAATTTCCGCTACCAGTTCTCCAGAACTGGAAGAACCTGCTGAAACCCACCTCTGGGTGTAAATATATCTGGGTGAACATTCATCTTAAATATGACCACAATTTCTTTTTCTAGATGGATTTGAAAGCAAATTTAAAATCTGGGTAAGCTTATAAAGTTTAGGCTTGCAATATGGTTTTCTATTAACTGGCATAGAAGTAAAATGGAATCAAATGTGAACATCTAGCCCCAAATCCTACTTATTCCTCTCCAAATATCTATATTTCTGTCAATAACCTTTAATTCCAGTTGGCCTTCTAGACGTCCCTTAAAACATGCCTTCAACAACTGGTCTGGAGATCCCATAATAGAGTGAAGCCTGCTAGATGGTTATATGATGATTATTTGGAATGCACTCTTTTGTATTTTTTGTCATTTTTATGTTATTCATCGTGCAAATCAATTAACAAATATATTTACTTGCATTTTAATTTTTTAATATATTTGGGATAGGAGGTTATATAGTTATAAAGTGCAATTAAGACTAACAAGTTAAAAATTAAAACCCCATCAGTCCGGGCCAGCCAAATGAAACAGCCACGTTTTCAGATCATGACGGAAAGAGCGGAGGTCGGGGGCCACCCGGAGCTCCAGGGGCAGTTGATTCCAAAAGGTAGGTGCACTCACGGAGAAAGCTCTCCCCCTGGGGGTCGCCAGCCGACACTGTCTGGCCGACGGCACCCTGAGGAGGCCCTCTCTGTGGGTACGCACCGGGCGATGGGCAACTGTTGCTGGCTGCAGATGGCCCCCCAAATATCCCGGGCCTAAGCCATATAGGCCTTATAGGTAACCACCAGCACCTTGAATATCACTCGGAGGGCAACCAGCAACCAATGCAAGTTGCGTAGGAGAGGTGTAACATGGGAGTGTCGAGATACTCCCATCACAACCCGCGTGGCCGCATTCTGCACTAGCTGAAGCCTCCGAGTGGTCTTCAAGGGCAGCCTCATGTAGAGGGCATTGCAGTAGTCAATACGGGAGGTGACAAGCGCATGAGTAACCATATATAATGAAACTACCTCAAATCTCACCAGGCTCAAGGTTGACTCAGCCTCCCATCCTTTCTAAGGTAGGTTAAATGAGGACCCAGTTTGTGGGGGCAATAAGCTGACTTTGTATAAATATACAAAAGTATGAAGGCTATTGCTTAACGCATTGTAAGCCGCCCTGAGTCTCCGGAGAAGGGCGGCATATAAATCAAATTTAAAAAAAATCAATAAAATATATTCAGATATATTCAAATGAAAGGAGAAATTACACGATGAGCATGCAGGTTAAAATAATAGAATATGTCATGCCTTTATATAAACATAGAAAAGCATTTTTTTGCCAGATGGTGAATTTGGGCAATTCATCTCGAAAGTTCAGCACCATCATGTTCTCACACCCACTGAATTGTTCTAAAACTATCCTACGTGAAACCAGAAATAATTGGCTTGTGTAAGTAACATACTGAAATACACAGATATTATGTAAGAAGAATTTCTGCACATTATCTACTGCACATTAATTCGTTAAGAACGTCATACCGATAGTGCTATCACAATATATATATACGTGTGTGTGTGTGTGTATGTATGTATGTATGTCTCTGTGTGCAAATATACAAAAATATAAATGACTCACTGGCTAAAACATATTATAAACAAATGATTTCAGGGCAAAAGCTGCACATATCCTTTAAATTGCATGCTGCAAGCCTTATTCCGGAACAGCCAAAACCATATTTGCTTTAATTGAAATTGCATTTCAATTTAATTAAAAATTATCATTAATGCAACTCATAATCAGCTATCCTTGTAATTTGTTATAAAATAAGATGACTTTTTGCCAACATTTTAAGAGACTCTGAAGAGTACACCTAAGGTTTTTCAAGATCATCTGAGATCCTAAAGCATGGTTGTCAAACTCGATCACGTCACGGGACGGATCGTGAGGTATCACATAATTTTTTGCCTTTGCGGATCCAGGGTGGCTGTGGCCTACACATGATGTATCTGGCCTGCAGGCCGCCAGTTTGACCGGCCCTTATTTAGGTCAGACCTAAAGCCTCAAACTGTACATTTTACGTACAGCTTTATGATATCTCTGAATGACAATGGGATATAGAAGGGGGGGGAATGTAATTCCTGTATTTTTCCGTTTATAAGACACTACTTTTACTTGAAAATGGAGGAGTGTCTTATACACAGGAGGCCGAGAAGAAGGCCACATATGCCGGATGAGCCTCTATCTTATATGCAGGTCTATCATTCCTCTCTATTGTAGTTGTTTCCCGCATCACATTGCCACATTGCCACTCTAGGTTTCATCTCTATTGTTCCAGTGATGGCTTCTGCACAGTGACGGCTTATAGTGTGCTTACTACAAGAAACTACATGAAACATGAGGGTGTCTTATACATGGGGGGAAATGGTACTGTGAATGATTTGGACCGACGTACTAACTTTATAAGCTTAATGGACTGAAAACTGTAACTTAATCCAATATTTATCCACCTTGTCGACTTCAACTCTCAGCTATGTTGGCTGGGGAATTCTGGGAGTTGGAAGTCTTAAAGTCATCAAGGTTGAGAAACATTGACTTAATCCATTGATAAGCAGCAATTTTTACTTATAAGGTTAGATAGAGCAACACTGTCGATGGTGAATGGTGAAGAGCAGAACAGAACAGAACAGAACAGGAGCTGGAAGAGACATTGGCGGTCTTCTAATTCAGCCCCCCTCTCAGCCAAATTATTTAATTCGTTTTTATTCTATCTTAAATTTTTGTATGTATGTGTCTTTTATTCTGTGGCTGTTCACTGCCTTGAGTCCTTCGGGAGAAGGGCAGTATATAAATTTAATAAAAACAAAAACAAAAACAAAGCAGGACGACGTATACCAGTGATGGCTTGTCAGATATTGCCTACGTATGATGCCCCAGGCACCAGAAGGGGTTAAGTCTTCTAAGTCTACAGACATCCCATGTGACTGTATAAACCAATGAACTCCCTTATTGGAGTCATACCCACAAATCAATTGGATATCTTCCCTAATTCTTCCCATCCATCTCAGCAAGACAACAGTGAACTTCTCTCCCTCTCAACCTCTGAGTCATACAGTTAGGGTAACAGATGCAACAGGACACCCTGTTCATTATTGTATATTTGTAAATAATAAAATACTTTTTTGAGCCTGAAGCTGTATGGCTAACCTTTTTGCCGTCACGTGCCAAAAGCGTGGGGAGCGTGGGGGGTTGCGGGTGTGTGTGCCCACATCCAGAATTCAATGCGTCCTGCCCTCCCGCACATGCGCATGTGACCCCCTCACACTTCCCCCTGCTTTTGGCACGCGATGGGCCCGTTTTTCCACCTCCCCAGGCTCCAGAGGCTTTCTAGGAGTTAGGAGAGGGCAAAAACAGCCTTCCCCATCCCCCCCAGAGGCCGGAAACAGCCAGTTTCCTGACTTCCAGTGGGACCGGAAGGCCTGAAAATCAGTTGGCCGGTGTGCGCATGCACGCTGGAGCTGAGCTAGGGCAACACTTGCGTGCCCACCAATATGGCTCCACGTGCCATAGGTTGCCACAGGTTCGCCATCACTGACCTATACTATTTCAGGTAAGTGGTTGTTTAGTCTCTTCTTAAAAACCTCAATGATGGAGCATCTACGATTTCTGAAGGCAAGCTGGTTGATTGTCCTCAGTCTTAGGAAGTTTCTCCTTAATTCCAGGTTGCTTGTTTCTTTGGTTAGTTTCCAACCATTGTTTCTTGTCCTGCCCTCTGCTGCTTTGTAGAATAATCTGACCCCCTCTTCTTTGTAGCAGCCCCTCAAATACTGGAATATTGCTATCAATACTGCTATCATGTTGCCCCTAATTCTTCTTTTCTTTGTACTAGCCAAACCCAAATCCTGCAGCTGTTCTTCATATGCTTTAGTCTCCCAGCCTTCGATCATCTTACTTGCTCTTCTCTGAACGTTTTCCAAAGTCTCAACATCTTTTATGCAGCATGGTGAACAGAATTGTTTGCAGTATTCCAGTCTTACTAGGGTTTTATAAATATAAATTATAAATAAATACAGGCAAAGAATTGTCTGCTTAGTTCATGATTAATTTCAAACTATGTTCCAAGAAATGAAAAAATTGAGTTGATCCTCACATGCAAATTTTATCATGATCCTGATGGTACCCTTGTGGAGAAAGTTAACTCTCAGTTATAGTACACATGCTTTACACGCAAGTGTTTCCACAGTCAAGTCCAAAAATATTTAGAGAGGCACAATTTTCTAAAACAGAATATGGCAGAACTTTGCAAATTCACAAATTCTTTACCGAGTGGTACTTGCACTTTTTAAGGATGAAAACCTGGTGGCATTTCTCCACCTTTTCTCAGCTACTACTAGTTTTCAATTAAGTTTTTAAATAACCTTAAACCATGACTTTAAAATGAATTAAAAAGATTAGACTGGGATTACATCTTAGCTAATAGGAAAGTCAACCCACATAGTATTTCTGTCCAGACACAGCATAAGAAAAGGAATTAATGAGTAATTAATGAGTAATTTTCATAATCACAGTTCACACATGCATACTTGTACATAAAAGCTGCAAATTTACCTACAGACCAATTGATATTTTATCCATATTCAGAATGTGGTTCCCATATTCACCTGCTGGAATAACAAATTTAAAAACAACATTTCCAAAAATGAAGAAAAAAATATTTCAATGAAGAACCACCATTTCAAAAAAGGATGCAAATGGAAGAAAACAACAACTAACAGCATTGTTTCTTTTCTGCAAATGGACTTATAAGGCATATGCTAAACACATAAAGGGAGTTGTCATTAATACCCTTATATTTATTTTGAGAGGGAATCATAGTTTAAATATTATTTCATCTGTGTTTATATTATGCTGGTATTAAAATAGATGTAATTTAATAAGCCATATGTTTACCTCATTAAGATTTTTTTCTTGATTTTTAAAAAAAATCAATGCTTTTTCAATCTTGTTTTTGTCAAAAGATTTATTTATAAAATTCATATTATTTCTTGATAATGCACTATTTTCTTATTATATGAACAATCTTAATTACCAGAATTATAAATCAAATTGAAAGAATATAGACTGGTTTGTTATTGGGAAAGAGCTCCTGATGAGTTACTGAACATAAAAATAAAATAAATCTATTTCTACCATCCAGATTTCTCATCCCCCTTAATTATTTTCAAAATAATAGTTTTAATCACTTTGAAAAAGATGGATATTACATACAAATAAATTTAAGCAGATAACTCCAATGTAAGCCAATGTAAGACTATATACCACTAATCTGCATTGATTTAACGTATATTATCATTGTTTGTTCCCCCCCAGTTGTGAACAGGAAAATATCAGCAATGAGGAACCTATTAAACTGGCTACCTTGCTTGGAATGACAAGAGCCTTGGATAGTACAGTGGTCTAAAGCCCTGTTATTAACATCAGCTGCCTGCAATTATTGCAGGTTCGAATCTTACCAAGGTTCAAGGTTGACTCAGCCTTCCATCCTTTCTAAGGTAGGTAAATTGAGGACCCAGTTTGTGGGGGCAATAAGCTGACTTTGTATAAATATACAAAAGTATGAAGGCTATTGCTTAGCGCATTGTAAGCCGCCCTGAGTCTCCGGAGAAGGGCGGCATATAAATCAAATTAAAAAAAAAAATAGTTAAGGAGTTGGACTAGAACTAAAGACACTCTTAAAATAAGAGTTCATGGGTGACTTTGGACCAACCGCTAGCTGTTTAATTTATCTCACAAGGTTGCCGTTATAGTTAAAACTACAGGAAGACATGGTATTCCTCCTTTTGTAAGTGGAAACTAGGAAATAATTTTCATGAATAAATACCCAAATAAATACTTAGTAAGCGCTATATTGTTATATTTTTGTCCAGTCATTCAATGATGCATGGTGTTTGCTCATTCAAGCTCACCTTCCTTTTTTTCAGTTTCACCCAACACTAAAATAATTCACTTTACCCAAACCCGTAATATTCTTTTCTCTCCTCACCGTAATTAGTAAGGAAACATCATGGCTGATAGCACAGCTTGGCCAGATTTTAGTCTAAAGAAACTGCTGGAACTGCACAAACAGTTCAACCGTAACACTATGTACAGGATATATATGTACAAGAACCTGGGGATGGGCCAAAATGATGTGATCCTAAAAATGCAATTTAAGATTATATAAAGATGGATATCTTATCCAGGCCAGAAGTTTGACTAAAATAGGGCAAGAATATATATTAATAACATCATGCTTTTCAGAAGCATACATGGATTTTGGAGAATGTATTAATTGGTCCATTGGATATGCATCCATTTTAAAGAAAATGATTTTTTTAATGTTAAGTAAATGTGTCTATTAGCTAGATGCCACAAAGTGCTCTACGGTGTGAGCATTGTTGATTAAATATATATAAACCACAGTATTATAATTGTTCACCTAACATTTGTTGCTATTATTTTAAGGCTCATAGCATAAAATGAGCATTTATGTAGCTAATTGCTTCAGAGAACAGACATGATCCTCAGAAATAAATCCCTTTGAAAATTTTATCTGATATTCTTGCCAATAAAAACAATTATAGGCTAATTATCTATTCATTTCTGGCCTTCTTGTCAAGCAAATATCACCTTAACAATCTTAAGCATGCAGAGCAGATGGTTAATGACCAAGAGTGCCTTCCCTTAGGCATCACCTTTCACATAACTCAATAATATAAGAGCCCAAAGCTATTTCAGAGCAAAAATGATCTCTACATCTTTGATTCTTGACAATCTCGGTTTTAAATATTGAAGGGCGAAATCACATTCTTACATCACAGGAACTAAGTAGAGAAAATGCAATGACTAGAGTTTATGGATTTCATGTATCAACTCACTGATTAGCGTGGACAAGTCCCTCTTAGACTCACTTCATCATCTGTGAATTACAAGTATCGCAGTTGTTTTCTTCAAAATAACAGACAAAATACAGTTATCGGACAACTTGAGAACTGCATCACTTTTTATTCTTTCTTTTACTGAATATACTTCCATAGATTTCAGTCCTCAAAAGTTTGTCTCAAAACTAAATATAGAAGATTTAGGATTTCACAAAGAATATGATTTGTCACATTTTGCCTAATAACATGTAGTCTTGAGATAAACTATTGTCTACAAAATAACTTTCACAAGAAAGCTGCCATACTAGCAAGCCAATAAATTAAATGTCCACCTCAAGCAAACCATCACAACTCTTTATATTTATTATTTCAGTTGACAGCATTGTATCTTAACTTTCTGCCTCTCTATGTTTTTATCTTCAGTTAATTTTTGTTTAAATTTGGAAATTGGAAGGTTCACACTTTCTCTGTGATGTTTACAAAGTTGAGAAACTACAGTGGAGCCTCCAAGACAGCCAAAACAACCTAGTTCTCCACATTAATCATGTTCTAAATTATAAAAAAATAACCAATTTGATCTCGTTGTAAAAGTTTCTGAATTAAGAGCGGAGAGTCCTTATCTTATTTTAGGAATGGAAACCAACTGGATGACTTTGAGTCAATTTCTCTTCAGCCCCACGAGAAAAACAATAGAAAACAACAAGGGCAAACTGCTTAGACTTGTCCAGGCCAATACTCAGATTCAAAATAGACTTGAGGGTGCAATATACTTCCCATGTCTTCCTAGGCTGCCTCATTCAAATGGTGAGAGGTATTATTGGGAGTGATGAATGAAGAGTAAGGAGAATGACAGGAGCATTCATTTCCAGCAAGGTCATATAAGGCATGAAGATTATCCCAAATGCCCAGCTAAAGCAAAGAGACAGCAGCAACACATGATAATACTGAACACAGATTATCATTTTAATCATTTCATACCGCAAAGGAGGCAATAGTAAACCACTCTTGTATTTTGTCAAGAAAGCCACAGAGATAAAGTGACGAATGACATAGTGCCAGATGTTGAGTCTTCAGGTTGAGTGACACTCAACATGCTACTAAGGGCTAAGGATCTTTCAAAATACCAATGATGCTTATGACTCACCTAAATTAAAGCTTAAGGACATCTAGTTGCTGATGTTGACATGCAAGAAAAGAAAACCCAAAGCTGCAAAGACACAATGGCACTGGAAACATGGAATGTAAATCTATTAACATGGGAAATCTTAATACAGAGAAAGATAAAATGAACTGGCTACAGTACAGTGACATTGTAGGCACTAGTTAATTGAAATGGAATGGAACTGGACACTTGCAATCAGAAGCTCATTCTGTTTACCAACTGACTTGCTGTCAGAACCAAGAAAGATAATAACGAAGACAGCACTCAGGTAGAATGCAGTCAACAATTGAATAGATTTTATCTTTTCATATAAGGGTTACCCAAGTTTATGCCCCACCACTGAAGCAGAAAAAAAGGAAAGCTGATTAGTTTTATGGGCAAGTTCTATATAAAATCCAAAGAACATGCAAGCAGGAAATGCTACCTCTGATTGGAGATTGGAATGCCAGAACTGAAAATACTAATTGATGTAAGAAACAGAAACAAAGCAAGAAAACAACTTATCAGTTTATATCAATTCAATTATTTCTTCATTAATAACACATTCTTCAAATAATCACGATGGTGGCTATGTACATAGAATGAATAGAATGAGCACACTGAAACCAAATTGACCACATTATTGATGCAGGGAGATAGAGGGGTTTGGTTATAATAGCGAAGATGTGGCCAGGGTCTGCTTGTAAAATATTATATGGGTAGTCCTCAACTTACAACCACAATTGGGACCAGAATTTCCATTACTAAGCAAAGCGGTTGTTAAGTGAGTTGCATCCAATTTTATGACTTTTGTCATGGTTGTTAAATCAATTACTACAGTTGTTAAGTGAATCATGCAGTTAAGCAAATCCAGCTTTCCTCATTGACCATCTTGTCAGAAGCTTGCTCGGAAGGTTGCAAATGGCAATCACATGACCCCAGCATGCTACGACCTTTGTAAATATATGCTGGTTATCATATTGATGCAACGATCTTAAGTGTGGGGAACAGTAAGAAGTCACTTTTTCAGTGCCTCTTTGAATGATCATTAAACAAATGATTGTAAGTCAAGGATTTCTTGTACTTGATGAACTACGCATATGCAAGTTCCATGTCAAGTTAAAGGGGAACAAGGAAATTAATAAGTTTCCATTATACAATCTTGAGCATATTCTCACCATTTTCAAGAAATCACTTTAAAATCCTGAACGTCAGGGACAGCAAACCTGAAGAATGAATGAAATCTAAGAAAGAAAAGAAAGAAGAAAAAAAATCTAAGAAAAAAAAAATGATGAATATAAGAAAAAACTGTAAAAGACCAAGAAAGAAGAAACCTAACTAGATGCTAGAACAGAAGATGCCACAAAGGGAAGACAAGTCAAAGCCAAGAAAGATCTCAGGATGGTACATAACAAATAATTTTAGAGAGCTGTTAAGAGACAAAAAATAGTGTTACAATGGCATCTATAACCACATTGAAGATGTCTCCTAAAAATAAAATAAAAAATCTTCCAAAAGATCTCCAAACTCAGAAGGAGATTCCAACCTTGAAATGCTAACCTGACACCAATGGGCAGAAAGTAACTGGTTCAAAGAAGATCATACTGTATGGATGTTATCATCCAAGATTCCTTAGAAAATATTCCCTATTTTCCATTAGAAGATGAAGTTCAATCAGCTCTTTAACCATTAGCAAGTCAAAAAGTTGCAAGAACTAGTGGAATATCTACAGAAATATGACAGATAAGAGAAGAAGAAGAAGTATTGGTTCTACCTGAGCTATGTCAGAAAAATTGTACAATGACACAATGACTATCACAAAAATTAAGGCTTGATTTTAAAGAAGAATTGAAGAGTACACTGTTGAATTTTAATATTTAAAAAAGACTTCTGAAAATACCACAGCTAAGAAAACAAACAATTGGATCATCAAACAAAGCAATTCAGTGTTATCACTTGAGACAGAAATGACCAGTATCAACTTACCATATTAGAGACAAATACCTACCTTTCTTGAAAAGTCTACAATCTGGCCAGAGTTAAATAGAAAGAGAAGACCAATAGTAGCAATGTGAATGATTCCATTACAGCAGCAAGGGATGCATTATTGGAAGGCCTGAAAGGGGACAGATCATTGTGGATAAGGTGATTCCTAATCACTATGAATCAACTTGATTGTGGATGTTCAATTTAAAAGAGCCATGGTGGCGCAACGGTTAGAATGTAATATTGTAGGCTAATTCTGCTCCTTGCCAAGAGTTCGACCCTGACCATTTCAAGACTAACTGAACATTCCATCCTTCCAAGTTTGGTAAATTATAGGGGCCAGATTGTGGAGGACAATATGCTGACACTGTAAACTGCTTAGAGAGGACTGTAAAGCATTATGAAGCAGTATATAAGTCAAAGTGCTATTGCTATTGCTCAAAAAAATATAGAAGCCAATGAAAAGCAGGACTGCTCCTAAGTTAAACAGACTGAAATAAGACGCTCAGGTGGCAAAAGATGAATCAGAAAGCACTACTACAATGATGAAAGAAAGAGCTGTGTTGCCATTCCTACTCTAAATGACTCTCCTGTCTTAAGGTAGCAGTGGTGGGAAATCCTGTCTGCTCAGTTGCATTGATCCAACCATCAGTTTGTTCAGTTTCTGCAAATGGATTGAAGAAAGGGCACTCATCCAATCTTTTGCCTCAAATTACAAACTATCTGAAGTGAACCAAGTGATCAACTGGTTAGCAAGTGGCAATATGGCTGCAAGAAGAATTTAAGCAAAATTAAGATAACAACTAGGCAGAAAATTTCTAGTAGTGTAAAAAGAGGAATAAAAAAATGGGATCTAGAGATGAAATGAAGTACAGATGAAGGATAACTTTCCTTTTTTTTAAAAAAGAAAGATTTTGTACACTGTAAAATGAAGCTAAAAATACCAAACTAACTTTGCTAGTGTGCATTTTCACATTTGATAGTTGCTATAGTTGCAACAGAGATAGAAGAGGAAGAGCCACTGGAGACTGGGACGGCCTTTTTGTTACTTCTCCGGCAAATTTTGTCTAGAATCTACACTTAAACTCTACAACATTTTAATCTCACCACTCTACCTGGATTAGATACCACCTATGCTTCTGGTTACCTGGGAGTGTTCTATCCGTGTTTCCCCGAAAATAAGACCCTGACTTATATTTTTTTGAATCCCAAAATAAGCACTTGGCCTTGTTTTGGGGGAGGTCTTATTATTTTGGGGTGCGTGGAGCAAGACGGGGTTCCTCTTGCCATCTTACCTGATTTCCAGCTCTGTCTCCTTAAGCCTAACCAGTGGAAATGGTAGGGACCAGCTGCGCATGCATTTAAATATTTTCGGGGAGGACTTATTTTAGCGCATGCGCTCAAAAGCCCAATTGGGCTTATTATCAGGGGATGTCTTATTTTCGGGGAAACATGGTACTACCCCAGAAAGACCTTTTCATTTTGTCAGCCACAACTAACTTACCTTCCGCGAGAACTTTTAAATTTCTAGCTACCAAATAGTAACCATCAAATGCATGGAAAAATAATTAAGGTTTATTCACAATACATTGAAAATGAACTCTGGTATGCATCTATTCCAATGCCCTGATTCCTCAAAAGAGGTCTCACCATTCTTCTTTTAAATCACAGACTAATTAACTGGCTTATAGTATTCTTACATAATGTATCCCAAGGCACAGGTAGAGCAGGAGGTGGAGTTTGAGGAATTCCAAACCAATTTTTAAATGAGGAAAGGGCAATTTACTGTTGCAGCCTGCAATTGGATAAATCCACCCACACACATTAGCAAATCCCCAGAATGCAGGGTAGTGTGCCACCAGAAGCCAGGTATTGTGATAGCTGCAATGGAAAGATGTACACTCCCATTGCAATAAAGTTTCACAATCCATCAGAATCGCCCATGAATTCCTAAACTCCAAGCAAGTGAATGCCTAACATTTACTGGTATTATAAACAAATAATATACATTTGCATATACAAAGTACTAGAAAAAATAAGATATCACAATATTTTTAAAATGTCACAAATAACGTAAGTGTATCACTATCATTTGTTTTTATTCAACCATCTAAAATTCGGAGCCTCTTACTTTATGAATGAGCACTTCAGTGCATGTTGACCATTAAAGAAAATATTTAAAATAGAAGGCAGTACTCACATTTAATAGTACACACGAGATCAGCCTTACTATAGTTAAAGGGATTTGCTACCAGTTAAGTGTAAATAAGAACTGCAAATTAGCTGCAACCACAGGCATCTTTACCTGGGAATAAATGCAACTGAATATAATTTCATTTATCCCTGAATATAGCTTTATGCAATTACCATACTGGGTTAGAAACTGAAACATATTTATTTGAAAATAAATTGTACTGGTCTCAGTAAAACTTGTGTCTGACTATGTAAATGGGGACAAACTGACAAATTGCAGCACAAAGAACTATTTGGGAAGAAATACACTGACTTGCTAAAGACTGTTCAGAAGCTTGAAAGATGGTCAAAATGACAGTGTTGTTTAAAGCATGTAGAACAATTTATAACTGAAATGTAATTGTTTTGTAACCAATCAAGTAAAGAGTATTTGCAATTTAAACGTAGCTGGCATACATGTACAGATACACACAATATATGATGTATATATATATGTACACACACATGTATCCATGCACACACACACATAATTAGGAAAAAATTGTTAAAAATAAAAGCACATTTTGCACTGTCAAATATGTAAATTAAAATGACTAAAAGCAACCAAAAACATCTACCAGGGCCAGGGCTCAAACTACTGAGTTTGGAGTACACCCATCACTATTTAGACCACAAACCACTTAATCCCATTTGTTGCTAAAAAATAAATAATTAGAACTTCTAATTTAGAAGATTGTGGCCAAGATGAACACTAACTTTGGCTGAACTACATTTCAAGGAAAAGAGAAATAATGTAAATTAAATAATAGCAAAATTTAAGCACTTGTTTTAAATTCCAACTGTCTACATGAGTCCAGATTGCATGTAACAGCTCCTTCAAAATAATATGGTACATACATCACATGCAAACTACAAAGGTATGCCATTTAGATGTAATAAACCATGACCCCATTCCTGGTGCCAGGAAAGCCACTGAGTAGGATTAAATGGATCCTGTATTAATTTACTCAAGTCACTTAAAGAGCATATAAATCTAAAACATATGTCTTGCAAACCAACAGATGTTTCACTAAGGTCTGGAAAAACAGTGATGTCTCTTTTGATATATTAACCGATCGCTAACAAAAGGTAATTTAAAGGATATGAAAAAATATTACAGTAGGTGGACATGAGCTTTTAAATAGCTAGTAACCAGATACACTTCATATAATCAAATACTGTATGTAAATTAATAATATAAAGCACTATTCACAGAACAGAAGGCAAGTTTTGTATCGATTTTATTGCACATCAAAATAATATCTATTCTAAAACAAGTCATCTAATTTTTTTTTCCTCCAAGTTCCATAAACTGATTTATTAAATGAAGATCATTAAAGAAATTCTTGGTGCGAGGAAAGTTAGCTAGTTTTTGGTTTTTCAACAGAAAGATGCTAGCAATTCGTCTGGGAGATACATGGAAGCCTTCTCTCCAGATTGACTCCTTCAGAGATGCATCTGAGTTCTTGCTTTCTGGTCCTAACAAAAAAAATCTCATTTGAAAGAATTAGTTTTCATCTCCCACTATAGCTTCTCCAGAGTGGAAAACCAGAATTTAATCCTTTTTCATGTCTAATATGGTTTACATAAAAGCCAGTTTGATTCAGCAATTAATGTAAGAGGCAAGAAATCACCTTTGCCCTACCTTAGACACAAAGCCAATTGAATTACCTTGAACCAGTCACTTTCCTAATTCCCAAGAAGCAGGCAATGGCCAATGCTTTCTGAAAAGCTTGCCAAAAAACTACAGGGACCAGTCCAGGCAGTCATGAAAAATTAACACTGACATGAAGCCACGAATGTAGCAGTATGGACCACCTAGATAGCTGCTTTAAGAAGACAGCACAAACTGGTTATAGACAATAACAACAAAAACAATGCAGCAATTGTCAGATATTGCCTACGTATGATGCCCCAGGCACCAGAAGGGGTTA
>WNWU01000048.1:4073423-4086835 GCA_012654045.1 Ptyas mucosa
ACTTCCGCATAGACTGATTGAGCACGACCATCAGTATATATCTGACAGCAATAATGTATTGGAACACGTGCAAGAAATACTAGCTGCCTGCAAGCAAAAATTGGTGGGAGACAAAATATGCAAAGTAACAGAAAATGAAGAAGCTAAAATGCTGTAGACTTTAGAATTCAGACAGAAAAACACTTGCCACATAACAATTGTTAGTAAGGCTTAACAACTGTTGATAAGACAAAAAAAAAGTCTGGAGAGTGGACGCTGAAGTACTTGGAGACAGCAGAATTGAAGAGAAAGAACTGGAGAAGATAACAAAACATAAACACCTAAAATAGAAGTAGAATGAAGAAAGAAAGAAAAAGTACCAATCATAATAGGTGTCTTTGGTGCAATTCCAAAACCATTCCTATACAAAAGGTATAGACAAAATAACCATCAGCCAATTGCAAAAGGCAGCTTTACTTTGAACAGCTAATATTCTATGATGATACTTACAGCACTATCAAACAACATTTGCCTATCACAAGCCCCTGGGATAGGTAGATAAAAATGCAGAAGCAGTCTTAATAGCTGGCTGACTGTGTGATCAACCATAATACAGCCCCAATGAAGTGGTTATGGGATCTGTATGATCTGAGGAAGATGCCAGCTATGTCAGAGATTCAACTACACTGGACAGGCCTCATCAGAGGAGCCAGACAAAGAATGTGTGTCCCATAAACGATTTAGAGAAACTTATACTGGATTAGTCATTGCCCAGATCAACAAAGACTAGGTGCTAAGCGTTGGGAGTTCCTGGATATCTGGTGACCAAAGGATTACAGAGCAACCAGGGCCAGCAATTGCAGGACAGCTGGAAGAAGAAAAAAATGCTCACCCTTCACAAATATACAGATTGAAAATAAAGAAATAAGGATTTGCTATTACAAATCAAGTTCAATGAGAAGAGGGTATCTGAAAAGAATTCATCAAATCTGGAAATAACAACATCCAAAATCAGAAATAACGAAACAGAGAATAGCAGACCAAAATCGATTTATAATATAAAATATTCACAGGAGCAGAATTGGAAGAGCTGCAAAGATCTGTCAAGGTAATCAATACATTACCAAGACTGTAGAGGCAAACCAAGGAAATTGGCAATAGAGGAAGCCAGGATGATATTAGACCGTTTTTAACAGCAAACCAGCCACTTTTCCTCTGTTTCTCCTTAGAAAGAACAATGTCTTCTGACTGAAAAAAGAGAAGCTGAAGCGAAGAATAACTGAGTATCTATAACACCACAAAAACAGAAAAGTAACATTGCCTGCTTTGAAGCTTTTTACACACAAAAAGAAGAACAGCCAGCACAAGTATTAAAAGATGTTAGTACTGTAGTACTGAAGATATGCATCAGCTCACCGCAATAAACAAATTAACTGATGTACAGCATAGCTGCAGTTATAACTGAAGATCTTGGATGGAAAACAACCACCAAAAAAAGCCAAAAGTTCATCACCAAAATGAAAGATCAGTTTGGAAAATAAGATCAGCATGCTATGATCGGATACAAGCAAGCTAGAACAGATGAAAGAAAAAAAATGTCGAGAGGTTGTATTGATCAAGGAGCACAGGTGGACATGAAATTTTGCAAGTACATTAGACAATGGTACTTGCAAGAAGAAAATAGGACACTGAAAAAATATCTGGACACTGAAGAAGATGCAGTGAAGCTAGTACTGTATGCCATGAAGGCTTACGGAATACCAAGGAGACCAAACTAGTTTACAAGAAAGACCAAACGAAGAACAGAAAAAGAGACATCGCAAGGCAACGTAGACAGGACATTAAAAAAAAAACTGGCAGACAAAGCAGATAACAAGACCTGTCAATGACTAAGAGCAGGAAAGTTGAAGAAGGCGATGGAGGATCTAATTCCGAACATTAAGAACAAATGTACAAACAGCCAGAATTGAGAAGACGGCAACAGACAGCAAATGCCACCTCTGCAAAAAAAAAAAAAAAAAAGCTGAAGAAACACCCAATAAACTACAGCAAAAATATCATACAGATTGATCACAAATGACAGAAAGACCAAATAGCAACACTTGCACATTGGAATATCTGCAAGAAATACCATTTACCTGCAAGCAAGAGCTGGTGGGACCACAAAAGAGATAAAGTAATAAAAAAAATAAAGAAGCTAAAGTGTACTGTGATATTAAGAATTCAAACAGACCAGCAACTGCGATTCAACACCTCAGACTTAAGAATTGTTGACAGGAAAGACAAAATAGCCTGAAATAGTAGACCTTGCACTACCTGGAGATATCAAAATAGAAGAGAAAGAATTGAAGAAAATCACAAAATATAAAGACTAAGAACAGAAGTAGAATTATTGTGGCAAAAAAAAAAAAATAGCACTCTTAGTAATAGGCTGTTTGGGTACAATCTCAAAATTATTGGACCACTACCTGAAAACCATTGGCACTAACAATATCACTATCAGTCAATTCCAAGCTTTACTTGGAAAAGCTTACATCCTGCAAAGATGGCTTCATATTATTAAACGACAACATCTACCTATTCCAGGTTCTTGGGAAGGATTTGACAAGTGGACAAAAATGCCAAATCCAGTCTAAATATCTGGCTGATGTGTGAGTACAACCGTAATAAGGTCTATAATTAACTAACTTTTCCCCTCAATTGTTCTAGTTATACTTGCAATAAATAAACCATAGCTGAATTTTATTTGAGATCTATCACACAGTAGATCCTGAAATAAATGCTAGTTCTAAATTGATATTCTCTGTATATTACCTGGGAGTAACAAAATTCAACAGAAAAATGTTCAGAATAAACATAGACAGACTGGATTGGACTGGAAAAAGATTGTTTCTTGGGTGACTTTTATATAATAAGGAAAACAAACATGGGTAAATACATACAAAAATGTCGTTCAATATGAAGTAGCAGCTATCAATTAATAAGAGGGGGAGTTGTTCCTGGATATTTTTTTCAAGATTCACCAGTGCCCCACTGTAACATCTTCCACATTTTTTTTTTTTGGTGGCATTCTCTGAACTTTTTTGTTTGACTTTTCATTACCAGACTAGGTAACATTATCAGAACTGATGAGGTTACCTAATTGAATATCTACAAGCAAACAACTAAGGTCAGAGAATACCAAGGACTCCGTAGTTCAACCTGAAGTAGATATATTCTCTTTTCTCAGAACGTTTTTTTTTTTCTTTTTAAGACGAATTACAATGTACCTGAAATGGTACTTTAGCTTTTTCCTTGAACTCTGAAAAATCTGAAAACCTGCCTTTTATAGCAGCTGAAAACTAGAGGAAAGGGGGTGGATGGCTTTCCTACATTAAAACAAAACAAAAACAGAAGCCTAATTGAAGTTAAGGCCTTATCTAAAGGGCAGGTGCTCCCATATCCAGCAGCAAAAATCTGCATAAGGAAGACTGGTGTTATTCCTTCTCTTGAGGCATCTTCTAAATCTCCCCAACCTGAAGTCCTTGAGAATTGTTCCGTTAGATTGCAGTTCTATGAGTTTCCACAACTTCCAGTGCGGTGGGTTGAAGGACAGCTTCCCAAGATCTAACTGCATTTCCTACCAAGTGTGTAACACCTGCTGGTTTCAATGGGTGACTATGTTAAGTGTGCCTATCCATTTCCTCATTCCAAGATTCAGAGCGCAGATTTGCTCCTTTCCAGTGGTGGGATTCAAATAATTTAACAACCGGTTCTCTGCCTTAATGATTTCTTCCAACAACCAGTTCACCAAACTGCTCAGAAAGTTAACAACCAGTTCTCCCAAAGTGGTGCGAACTGGCTGAATCCCACCACTGCTCCTTTCTGATAAAAGTTGGTGATGATCCAGGTTGCTGACCCAACCACAATATTATTGTGTACCAGTTGTGGGGGATAACAGAACAATATCCACAACCTACCATTGCTCATATGCACTGTTGTTTAATCGGTAAGAATGGTGGGAATTTTTTCCTATAGACATCATCATCAAATCCTGTCCATAGGCACATAACTCCCCAGGAATAAACTTGATACATTCAGTGCACAGAGTGTTGAGTGCATCTCTTAACTGCTAGAAAAGCCAACAGGCCTGTAATTGTCCACAAGTTCTACCCAATGGATCCTGTGTTGCCTTGAGTGGCACTTCCATCATAAGTAATTAAGGTACATACAGACTTTCCTCAGGAACAACCCAGTCCAGTTTAGGACCATGTAAAATAAAGAATAAATAAACAGTTCTCTTCAGGCTTCTGGGTTGCCTTACCCTACCTAATTAAAACTGCTCTTCATTTACGTGATTAAGGGACACAAGACCAGCTTTTTGGGTGATCCCAATCCCTTTGCCCTTTCCATGCCAGAATTAAAACTCATGACAGGGGCATGACTTTCCTTTTCGACTCCTCCACCCCTTAAGCACAGCGAGGTGGAGAAGTAGATGGAGAAAAGGACACCCCCTTCCCCCCCCCCGAAGAATGACATTTCCAAGGCGGCAGGGGGAAACCGGGGCTAGATTTTGCACACTAACAGAGTTGGAGGGGACCTTGGAGGTCATCTAGTCCAACCCCCTTCTCGCGCAGGAGACCTGTACTAAGGATTCGAACCGCAGAACTGCCGACCAGCTCAGTGTCTTAGCCACTGAGCCACCTAGTCGAGCATTTCTTTTTTTTCCCCCTTCTCCCGCTGACTTTTCTTTGCTCCGAGGCTTGGACCGGGAGAAACCCCGCTGCAAAGTGCAAAAAGGGTAGAGGAGGCGGGAGGTGAGGTGGGGGGGGGGGGGAAAGGTGGAGAGGGCCGGCTGGGTCCCTCCAGAAGACAACAGGTTCTTCTTGAGAGATCTGCCCCCAGCGGCTTGCGGAATCCAAGTGCGCCTGCCCCGGCTTTTTCCCAAGCTTCCTCTTGGGTTCGGCATTTCTCACTTCGCTCCGAAGCGAAGGAAACAGGTGAGCTTCCCTCCTTGCGTCCGCCCCATTGAAGCCACGACATCTACCCTCCCGGTGTGTGTGTGTGTGTGTGTGTGGAGAGGGGGGGACAGAAAAATCCCTTTTGAGCGGGGAAGTGCCTGAGAAAAGGCCGGGTGGGGAGTGGGAAGAGGGGGGGGGGCAGGGCGACTAGCACGCGGAGATTAACCTCGCCTGGGAAGGCACTTACCGGCTTTGCAAGGATCTTTGTAATCTATGGCTTCAGCCTGATCCTCCTGGCTGAAATCGTAACCGTAGTCGAAATCCAAGCCGGAGCAGCGGGAGCGGGAGACTTTGTTCCAGAGGGCCACCCCAGCCAGCCACAGAGCCATCCTCCAGCAAAACATGGTCAGGCTCCTCGGCGTAGAGATGGGCGAGAGAGCGAGGGAGGCGAGGCGCCGGGTGCCAGGAGCGGCGGAGGAGCGTAGACGTGTGGCGGACGGTGTGAGGGGGGAGGCTGGAGGGAAGCGGCGCCGTGGGGGAGAAAGGGCAGCGAATGTCTCGTCCGCGCCGACTGGCTTCTCTTCTCCAGGGGGGGTTCGGACCCGGAGCTGGGGCTTCCCCCCATGCAAATGAATCGGGAGGCTGCCGTGCGCGTGGGCGGCTGTGTGTGTGTGTCTGTGTGTCTGTGTGTCTGTGCGTGTGCGTGGAGGGCGAAGGGGTCCGACCCCCCGCGAGGAGGGAAGTTGCAAAGCGGAGTAGCGCTGACTCGCCCTCCTGCCCTCTCACAGCGCCCGGCTTCCCTTCCTCGCCTCTGTCAAAAGGCCGAGCAAACTTTTCCGCCTTCCCGCCACAGCCAGGGCACCAGCGGCAGCAACGGCAGAAGCAGCAGCAGCGGACTCCCGGGGGCTCTTCTGCCCGGGGATCGACGACAGAGCCAAGCGGTTGGAAGAATCCCTCCTTCTCCCGGTCGCCTCTCGCCGAGCTTTCCGCTGTTCCCGATGTGGGGCGCTTAGAGTCGGGCTGCACATCAGCAAACTGGGAGAGAGAGGGTAGGGGGGGGGGGGAGGGGAGGCCCTGGGGGAGGGGGGGGGGGGGGGCAAGGACAGCCAGGAACACGGCAGCCCTGCAGTGATGGCAACGCGTCAGCCAAAGGCGAGAGGAAGGAAAAGTGCAAAGGCTTCCCCGTCTTTTTCTTCTTTTCTTTTTTTTTCTTCCCCTTTTCCTTTGAATAATTTGGGAGTTTCCCTACTCCCTCCTCTTCCTCCCTCCCACCCACCCACCCCTCCTTTTAATTAGCAAAAACCGTCCAGCAGAATCTTGGCCGTCAGCATCCTGCTTACTTATTCCGAGCAGCAGCAGAGCCACAGGATCCCGGCTGCTTTCTGATCTGCTGCCCTGAGAGCCTTAGGAAAACACGCGCGCCTGTCCGGTGTGCCCCGTTTGCCATGCAGCTGCTGTCTGTTGAGATAAGCGGAGCGGAGCACAACTTTAGGGAGCGGACAGGGACCGGAGCGACGAGGGAGGCGGGGGGGGGGGGAGGTTGAGAGAGAGAGAGACGGGAGTGGGAATCAAGAGGCCGGGCGTGATCGCTTCGCGGTAGCCCCCCGAGGTCGCCCGAATCCGGAAACGAAGATGGGAAGCAGGTTCGGCGAAGGTGACCGTCACGGCGATGAGAAAGAATCGCGGCGCTTTTCCCCGGGCTCTGCCTCTTTCGCTTTCCGCTGCCAGCGTGCAGAGCGCGAGAAAGGGAAGGAAAGTTGTTTTTGTTTGGGGTTTTTTTTTTTTGCTCTCTCCTCTCTCTCTCTCTCTCTCTCTCTCTCTCTCTCTCTCTCTCTCTTTTTTTTTTTAAGGCGTCCACCGGTTTGTTGAACGGGATATTAAGGCGACCATCGACGGGCAAAGTTCAGCCAAAGGAAAGCAGCTTCAGATATAGGCTTTTAAAAAAAAAGACAAAAACCACGCGAAAGCAAACGCTGAGCTGAGGAATAATATGGAACAAAGCAGGTTGTGCATCAGCAGCGAACAGTTGCAGCAGTTAATAATTATTATTTTTTTTATTTTATTTTTTTTGCAGGCAGCGAAGTCGGGCCCGGCTTTCCAGCGGATGCGAAAGGTTAACGGGGTTTTTTCAGAAGCAAAGTTTCCGTCGCAGCTTCGTCTTCCCTTCCTTTCCCTTCCCTTGCTTGGAAGTGCGTGCTGCGCGTTTGCTTGCAAGCGATCAAGAAAGACTCCCAAACGTAGGCAGGCAGGCAGGCAGTCTTGAGGGCTGGATTTGTTTTCTAAGCCAGCCAAACGAATCAGCGAGTTTAAAATCGGACTTAGCCGATCAGCCTGAAAAATAAAACGTGGAGCTCCACGGAGAAAATCGCAGCGCAGGGATATAGAGAGAGAGAGAGAGAGAGAGAGAGCGTGGCTGAAGGGGACTGAGACGCTTCATTTTAGCCATAAGATCTATAAGGCATGTCAGTATTGGAATGGAAGTAGTGTCAAACTGTTACGTGCTCACAGATTTATTTATTTTTTAAAAAAAACCAACACTTTGCTGCTGTCTAAAAGACAACTATCCCCATTTATTTGTTGTCATTTCATGCGCTCATGGCCACGTTGATACTTACACCTGTTAGCAAGAAGTCGAGAACACCAGCCTGAAGATGACGAATGAGACTTCGCCGAAATGTCGCCAAGACACTTCCAATTTTACGCGGGAGAAAACCCGAATAACCAAAGACCTTACCCCTGTTATCTTGTACATGTTTGACAAACTAAATTAAAAAAATAATAAAGAAACATACAAAAAGGGAGAAGGGGGGTAGAGACTTTAGTTAATCAGATTTTTCCAAGTGCTCCTGTTGGGATGACACACATTTAACTGGGCCATGCAAAAGAAGATGCTTTCCTACCTTCCAATAAATTGGGATGCTTACAGGTTGCTTATGGTCAGTGGTGGGATTGAAATAATTTAACAACCGGTTCTCTACCCAAATGATCAGCTGGGTAGGTGTAGCTTGGTAATCATGTGACTATGTGGGCATGGCCAACTCAACGTCACTCATGTCGATGGGCACGTCACCTTAGCTGTTACAATGTAATAAGAGTTAACCAGAGAGGCAGTTTCTGTAAGCAGGGCAATAAAGATTAGGCTAGAAACAACACCAGAATGTCTCCTTCCTGCCTTCCTTATAGGATTAGCCCTGTAAAGTGGAAAAAAACAAAAGATTTCTTCCAACAACCACTTAGAAACTGGTTGTCCGAACTGCTTATAAAGTTAACAACCGGTTCTCCCGAATAGGTGCGAACTGGCTGAATCCCACCACTGCTTACGGTTGCAAAAACTGTATCTTGATCATGATAACAAACAGCTATGTCGACAGGTTTCCCTTTTGCTCCCTGCGAGATATTCAGGACAAAAAGCAGGCAAGGCAAGACCAAGGCTTGAGATGTCATCCAGTAACACTAAACCCTGAATTTCCGTCCAGAGGTTAATGTATACATGGGAGTTCATCATCACATCTACAATGAAACTGCTTCATCATCACATCTGCGGTCATAAATGCTGCTGACTATAGAGCCCTGGGAGGATAGCGAATGTTTGAGGAAAAGGCACAACAGGAGGCTGGTAGATGTGATGTGATTAAAACAAACATCTGAGAAATGGGGCATCTTGTCCACAGGATTTATTAAATACTCTTATATGTTTTAATAGCCTTAGTGGTTAAAAAAACGGCCCAGCAACTGTATGCTGCCCTGATGGAAAAGCTGTTTTTCCATTCAGAATTGTTCTCGTCTGTGGAAAAGACTGTTTACCCCCACAGCATAATGTTGTGCTGGTGCAGAATATTATTTTTTGAAACCAAGCAAAAAAACAACAACAACAGAATATCAAATAAAAAGATGGTTTGCTTTAAAAACCCCCCATGTTTGCTTTATTTTATGGATGCTATACAATAAACCAAAGCTGGGACATGATATTTTTTTCTGCTGGAAGCAAAGGACAAAAATAGAGCCTCCTCATATTCCATGTATAGAAGCAATCCAAGGTGACAGTTCAGAATGTTCAGAAATCTCTTTTCCTTTACACTTGGGAAAAGCAGGGGAACTCGGAAAGCTTGAGGCATCTTTGCCTTTGATATCTTCCTATTCCTTCAGTAGCTGGGCAGAACCTGTCCTGTAAATGACAATGACATTTATTTTTGAAATTCCCAGAATTATAGCTCCTTATTACATTTGCTGTCGTATGACTAAATACCTTTGTTTTTGAAGAAAACAAAAGTTGGAAAATTGGAATTACGAACTTTGACTCAAGATCAGGGGTCCTCAAACTACGGCCTGTGGGCCGGATACAGCCCGCCAAAGCCATTAATCTGGGCCCTCGTGGGACCAAGAGGCTGCCCCGCCCACATTGCCCCATCTACCCACTCGCCTTCTGGAGGCCAGGGAGGCCCAAAAAATGGGCCTCAGTAGACGCCTCAGGAGGCCAAAACCAGGACTGTTTTTGGGACGGCAGAGTGGTTCTCCCTGGCCTCCAGGGAGAGAGCAAGAGAGAGAAAGACAGACACACACACAAACAGAAGTCCCTCACACACACACCCAAGGCAGCTACATCCCTTCACTAATCTGCTTTCCACCCCCAGGAGCATAACAAATTAAAGTGTAATTTGTGTATATTGTTTAATGGACTACTAAATTGGCCACATCCACCCAGTCACATGACCACTTATCCATACCCACCCAACCAGTCTGGCCCCCCAACAATCTGAGGGACCGTGAATTGGCCCACTGTTTAAAATGTTTGAGAGCCCCTGCTCAAGATCAACAGATCTTAGCCAAATGGTACAAGATACAAATGTTATCCAAAGGTTTTAACAAAGTGGAGCTCAGTAATTATCCTCTGTATTAAGAATGGAATGTAAGATGGAGTAGAAGGCTTTTTAATTCAATATGCATGGCAATAAACTCATTTTATCAACAGCTGACAAGATACTTGCTTGATTTAAAAAAAAACAACCTGTAAAAATTCAATCAATGAAATCCAGGTCTTTAGTAAAGCATTCAAGTTTTACAAATAAAAACTTGAATCAATTGCCCTGATTACAAATTTTAAAAATGTACCTTGTTCTGGGCTTAGAAACTGTTTTGGGATAGAATCAGACATGAGATAAGAAGATTTTAATGATTGACTACAGGTAGTCCTCAACTTACAACCACAGTTAAGCCCAAAAGTTACATTGTTAAGCGACACATTTGTTAAGTGAGTTTTGCTCCATTTACAACCTTTCTTGCCTCAGTTGTTAAGTGAATCACTGCAGCTGATAAAATAGTAACCCAGTTGTTAAGTGAATCTGGCTCCCACATTGACTTTGCTTGTCAGTAGGTCGCAAAAGGTGATCACACGATCTTAGGACACAACAACAGTCATAAATATGAACCAGTTGCCAAGCATCTGGATTTCTGATCACATGATCATGGGGATGCTGGAAAGGTGGTAACTGAAAAATGGTCATAAGTCATTTTTTCAGTGCCATTGCAGCTTTGAACAGTCACTAAATGAACTATCGTAAATAGAGGATTACCTGTATTTCCCAAATGGTGTCATAGCTGCAAAAGAAAAGCATGCAGTCTCCAGTGTCCCAGTCTGCCTAAGTGAGTTCGGAATTAAACATATCTTCCTGCAGGAAATTTAATTATTCTAGAAAGTTACACATACACATCATTTCTTCACCTCCAAGACAGCAATATGACTTTAGCTTCACTAACAGATATACTTGAAGCTTAAAGACCTCTAAGAAAGCTAAGAAAAGACTTGGACATGTTTATGCCAAGGTACTAAGCCAACTTGGCCTGGAAAGATTAAGATAAAGAACTCGCTTATAAAGCAGTTATAATATTAACTGCTTAAGAAAAATGTATACCTTCAATTTGCCGTTTCTAGTAAATTGTGAAAAACAGAACAAGTCCATGAATCATGTTTTTGCAAGCTGTTTAATTTACCAGCCATTTTTGAACCAAAGGATTTTTTCCCTCCCAAATCACACATAAACATCTAATACCAGCCCACTCATAACTCTGATATTCCATCTGTCAATATACATAATCAAAGTCTGTCCATACAGCCATTCCCAAGTAGATAACAAAAGCACAGAGAGAGAGAGCTGTCTAATTGGAGAGACCTTCACTGCATTTTCCTGTTTATCCAAAGGTTTGTGAGGCCCTTGCAATATATTCTTTTAAAAAATCATTAAAAAGTCAAAGAAATAATAGGCAGTAACATTTCATTTTATTTCAGGATAGCTTTGTTTGCCAGCCTTAAAAAGAATCTGTCTTTATTCTGATTATATAATGCTGTCAGATACAGTGATAACCTCTCTTCGCTGCCAGGAATGTTAGAAGCAGAAAATATTTAGATGAAAAATTCTTCATGACATGCATTGCAGTCTGGTCCTTTAAATTTAAATGCATCTATATTATACTATTACTCAATTGGCTACTTCTTTTAACTTACTTTATTATGTGGCAGCATTTTACCAATAGTGAGCCAATTATAGAGTGCTTTTTTTTTAAAAAAAATGTTTTATTCAAGGGGAGAAAGTATTAATTGAATCTAATACATTTCCAATCCTTTCAAGCCTATTCATAAAGTGATGGTTAATTTTCTCTTAATTTTATTCAAAAATATATCTCAATGACTTGAAGAACGCATATCTCAGCTCTCTTAACTGGCTTTCTTTAGTTTTACTTTTTCTCCTCAGGATGAAAGTGACAATAGCTTTTCTAGTTAATCTTTTTGTTATTGTTGTTCACAACCTTAACAATAACATTACCCAAGCAAATTCCCTCCAGATGTGAACTGCAACTCCCATCACTTCATATCAGCATGAACTCAATGGAACTTCTTTCCATGTAAATAAACCTTTATAAGCCCCGGGTTAAGTGGATATTGTATTAATCCTAAACTTAATCTAAATAATAAACTTTCAGTTCCCAGGGGAAAATACTACATGGACAAGAAAATATTTTGATGTGGGAGATGGAGACCAATTCTACCACCCTAAACATTTTTAACAGGATCAAAATATGTGCTTTTTCACGCTAGGTTAATCTTATCTAGTTTATTACTAGATTGGCATGAGGGTGACCCAAATGCCAGTCCACTCTAAGCCATAGAAATTCATTTGATGTCTTTGGACCATTTATTCATAGCCCAACCTACCTAATTGAGTTATAATGAAAGAAGCAAGAACATTTATATTGTTCTGTTATCATTAAATTCATTAAAGTTTCAGATGAAAGTAGTAAAGAGTCAAACCCAAAACAATTCTATCTGCAGAAGACATGTCAGTATGAGGCTTCAGGGTTAAATCCGTACTGTTTCCTCCTGTCTGTTATTCCATTTCCAGCTATGCATAAGTAACTGTGCCTGAAAGGGAAGATATGCCCTTACGCATGTTAGTGTTTCCCATTCAAAGTGTGGGAAGTGCCATACAGCAATTCCTCATGTGTTGACTGAAATGATATCTAAAGGTCAGCATGATTCTTATTTGTGGGTATTTTCTCTGATTTTTTTTAATATAGTTTTTTTTAAAACTAATGCAAATCCCAGGAAACTTTATCACTAAGATGGTTTGATGAAAAGGATGCAAAGATTTTAGCCTATCATAAACAACTACAGTTGCTTTTTGGTGTGTGTTGGTATCCCTTGCTCTCATCAGGGAATAAATTAAATGTTCACAACTGTGAAGAGTTACTTAAAATAAGATCCAGGAAAATCTAATTGGGGAAATGCTATTCAAAGTTGAAGAGGTCGGATTATGCTGTTAATTATACATTAATATTTCTTATTTCCAAGTTTCTGAAATCATCTGCTTAATAAAGAAACACTGGGGATAAATTTCTGATTTTTGTTGAGATAAATTGTGATTTCACTTCAAATTAAAGCAGAGCTAGAAAAAAAACAACAATCCCATTCTCAAAACCAGACAACACTCAATCATATAGACCTGTAGCTGGTTCTGAAGCAACATCAAGCTTCATGTGAGGTTGCTGCAAGAGTCCAATGACAGATTGTATACTGCTTATAAATGCAAAGAGGGCTTATAAAGAAAAGTATGATGTAATCCACCAAGGCCCTATGCTTATAGTTATGCTGGCCACATGACCATGGAAATGTCTTCGGATAATGCTGGCTCCCTTGGCTAAGAAAAGAAAATAAGTATCGCTCTTTTAATCAGACCGAACTGGACAGAAGAAACTTGTATTGTATTGTATTGTATTCAATGGTGGGTTGCTCCCAGTTTGGACCAGTTCGCAAGAACCGGTAGTAAAAATGGCGGGAGGCTCCACCTACCAACCCAGATGTCGTCATAGGCGATCTGCGCAGGTGCAGAAGCGATCCTGTTGCGAACCGGTAGTAAAGGTAAGTATAACCCACCCCGTATTGTATTGTATTGTATTGTATTGTATTGTATTGTATTGTATTGTATTGTATTGTATTGTATT
>WNWU01000048.1:4087500-4108710 GCA_012654045.1 Ptyas mucosa
TTCCTTCCTTCCTTCCTTCCTTCCTTCCTTCCTTCCTTCCTTCCTTCCTTCCTTCCTTCCTTCTTAGAATAGAATAGAATAACAGAGTTGGAAGAGACCTTGGAAGTCTTCTAGTCCAACCCCCTGCCCAGGCAGCAAACCCTACACCACTTCAGACAAATGGTTATCTAACATCTTCTTAAAAACTTCCAGTGTTGGAGCATTCACAACTTCTGCAGGCAAGTTGTTCCATTGATTAATTGTTCTAACTGTCAGGAAATTTCTCCTTAGTTCTGTTTCTCTCCTTGATTAGTTTCCACCCATTGCTTCTTGTCCTACCTTGAGGTGCTTTGGAGAATAGCTTGATTCTCTCTTGTTTAAGGCAGCCCCTGAGATATTGGAACACTGCTATCATGTCTCCCCTAGTCCTTCTTTCCATTAAACTAGATATACCCAGTTCCTGCAGCCGTTCTGCATATGTTTCAGCCTCCAATCCCCTAATCATCTTTGTTGCTCTTCTCTGCACTCTTTCTAAAGTCTCACATCTTTTTTACATCGTGGCAACCAAAACTGAATGCAGTATTCCAAGTGTGGCCTTACCAAGGCATTATAAACTGGTATGAACATTTCACGTGATCTTGATTCTATCCCTCTGTTTATGCAGTCCAGAACTGTGTTGGCTTTTTTGGAAGCTGCTGCACACTGCTGGCTCATATCTAAATGGTTGTCCACTAGGACTCCAAGATCCCTCTCACAGTTACTACTATTGAGCAAGGTACCACATATACGTATTATGCATTTTGCTTTTCTTCCCTAAATGTAGAACCTTGCTTTTTTCACTGTTGAATTTTATTTTGTTAGATAGTTCCCAATTTTCAAGTCTGTCAACATCCTTCTGTATCTTGAGCCTATCTTCTGGAGTGTTGGCTAGTCCTGCCAGCTTGGTGTCATCTGCAAATTTGATGAGTTCCCCATCTATCTCCTCATCCAAGTCATTGATGAAGATGTTGAAGAGTACTGGACCTAAAACAGAGCCTTGGGGTACTCTACTGCATACTTCCCTCCATGTAGATGCAGTTCCATTGAGAACAACACGTTGAGTGCTGTTGGTCAGCCAGTTACAAATCCATCTGGTGGTGATGCTGTCTAACCCACATTTTTCTACTTTATCTAATAGTAGGTTATGGTCTACTTTGTCAAATGCCTTACTGAAGTCCAAGTAAATTATATCGACAGTATCCCTCTGGTCCACTAATTTTGTCACTTTGTCAAAGAATGCAATAAGATTAGTCTGGCATGATCTGTTTTTGACAAACCCATGTTGGCTTTTGGTTATTACTTTGTTTGCTTCTAGGTGTTCGGTGATTCGTTGCTTGATTATCTTTTCCAGAATCTTCCCTGGTATTGAGGTCAGGCTGATAGGTCTCTAGTTTCCTGGATCTGTTTTTTTTTCCTTTTTTGAAGATGGGAACTACATCAGCTCTTTCCAAGTCCTCTTGCAGTTCCTGTGTGCTCCAGAATCTTTGAAAGATATAGTTCAGTGGTTCTGAAATCTCGTCTGCCAGTTCCTTCAGAACTTTGGGGTATAATCCATCCGGTCCTGGTGATTTGAACTCATCTAGGGTAGACAGGTGTTCACTTACCATTTTCTTCCCTATTTTAACTTGTGTTCCTAATCTGTTTTTTGTGATGCTGTTTTTGATAGGTTGGACTGTTTTTTCCTTTTGTGTAAAGACAGATGCAAAAAATGAGTTAAGTAGTTCTGCTTTCTCCCTGTTGCTTGTCACCTTCTTGCCACTTTCTCCCAGCAAAGGGCCAATTGTTTCCTTGACTTTTTTCTTGTTTTTAACATGTTGGAAGAAGCCTTTTTTGTTATTTTTTACTTTTATCGCGAGCCTTTGTTCATTGTGAGCCTTAGCTTTCCTCACTTCATCTTTACAGGCTCGGGCTATTTGCTGATATTCTGCCTTAGTTATTTGCCCCTCTTTCCACTTTTTATACTTGTTCTTTTTGTCTTTCAATTTGTCAGAGAATTCTTTATGCAGCCATGCTGGTTTCTTTTGATAGCTATTATTTTTCTTCTTCATTGGTATTGTGCTAGAATGGGCTTTTATAATTTCACTTTTCAAAATTTCCCAAACTTCTTGAGTTGTTTTCCCCTTGAGGATTCTCATCCATGGAATCCTTCTCAAGCTCTCTCTAAGTTTATTGAAATTAGCTCTCTTAAAAGTCTAAGACTCTAATTTGACTTTGTTCTACTACTTGTGTTTGCATAATGTTGAATTCCAATATTGCATGATCACTTGCCCCCAAGGTTCCTGTAGCTTCAACACTTCATCTCTGTTAGTGAGAATTAAGTCCAATATGGCTGATCCCCTTGTTCCCTTCTCTACTTTTGTCTGCTAGGTTTGTTAGGAACCTGTTGGATCTTCCACTTGGTGTAGAGTTTGTCTCCCAGTTGATGTCAGGGTAGTTAAAATCCCCCATTACTATTGTGATGTGCTTCCTATATAGCTTAGTTAGCTGACTAGCAAAATGTTCATCTACTCCCTCTGTTTGGTTGGCCTATAGCCGTGATGGCGAACCTATGGCATGGGTGCCACAGGTGGCACGCGAAGCCATATCGGTGGGCACGTGAGCTCAGCTCCGGCACGCATGAGTGCGCCAACCAGCTGATTTCCTGGCCTTCTGGGCCCACCAGAAGTTAGGAAACACACTGTTTCCTGCCTCCAGGGGGCCTCTGGGGATGTGGGGAAGGTTGTTTTTGCCCTCCCCAGGCTCCTAGAAAGGCTCTGGAGCCTGAGGAGAGCAAAAACCGGGCCTACTGGTCCCACCGTGCCATCGCATGCCAAAAGTGGGGGGAGCACGGGGGGGCAGAGCGCATAGAATTATGGATGTGGGCACACGTGCGTGTGACCCCACTGCGCTCCTCCCGCTTTTGGCACGCGATGGCAAAAAGGTTAGCCATCACTGGCCTATAGTATAGACCTATGGCAATGTCATCCCCCCCCCATTTAATATTGATCCAAATGCATTCAAGATAATTTTCATCATTGTTGTGCTCTATTTTGGTAGAGATCTAGTTATTTCTTATATATAGTGCAACTCCACCTCCTCTTTGGTCTATTTCTTTTAAATAATTTATATCCCTCTAGATGTATGTTCCATTTGTGGGTTTCATCCCACTAAGTTTCCCACAAAGGCAAGTGCAGGGGCACTTCGCTCCCACACTTAGGCTCCGACCATGCCACTGTCATGACAGGGTGGCAGGGAGCTGCAGCAGGGGACCCAAAGAGCTGCATGAAGCTCCAGAGCCGCAGGTTGCCAACCCCTGCACTAGTTGGAACTTTAGATTAATCTTCCCAAATTTATTTAAGCCAATGCTTCAACCAGGATTAAGCCACAAAGAAGTTCTAGATGTCCTTATCCATGCATCATTCTTGGCTAGTTGTCTTTTTTCTTTTTAACTTCCCAGTCCTGCTTACAGGACTGTTCTTAGGCTCCCATCCAATGGCAACAATATCATATCTGCCCTCGTTTACTTGAATTTCTAATTCACCCTGTTTATTCCTCATACTCTGTGCATTGGTGTATAGACATTTGAGTCCATTTTGATTGACCCTGTGTTTACTGTCTACATAACCTGTGTTGTGCCCGACTGCCCCTACTTTCTTGCCACCTGTTTGATTAGTGCACATGGTATGGCACTCACTATTAAATGCTTGGTTTTGCTTGAAAGCAGGGCTGATAATCTTACCTGCACAGACATCTATGTTACATGCACTGATAACCCTATTAATTTTGGACAGAAATGTTCTGTATCAATTAATTCTCTGTCCCTGCTGTTCAGTTTAAATGTTTATTCAGAAAATCTGTGAATTTAATGTTAAGTAACTCAGTCCCTTTCTTTGATGGATGCAATCCATCTCTTTTGTACAGTTTTTCATTGAACCAGTTGCAGACATCATGACTAATAAAACCAAAGCCTTCCCTTTTACACCACTCCTTTAGCCACACATTAAACTCCGCTACACACTGGCCTTTCCCTTTTTGTTCCTTATATACCGGTAAAACCTCTGAAAAGATAAGCCTATAACCTATTCTATAGAACCGGTAGTAAAACCAGCGAGAGGCTCCGCCCACCGACCTCGACGTCATCAGGAAGCTTCAACCCCATTGCGAACCGGTAGTAAAGGTAAGTAGAACCCACTTACTTGGCTGAATTGGGCACCTAATTTCTGCTTGGAGAGCACTTTCTTTCCTTCCTTTTCTGGTAATCTCTAGTTTTAACAGTTTCTTGTATGATTGGACAATTGGAGATGAGGAGAAAGCACACTTTTTTTTTTGTATTAAGTTTTTATTTTATTTTATAGCATACAAAAATTCCAATTTCAATTGAACAGTGTGTTGTCTAGGTGCAAATCATTTTAGGAAATAATAGTCAAAGTGTTTACAACAATATTCATTGCATTAATATCAATTATATTATTAATAATAATCATACTATTGGTTTAACCAAGTTAACATATCTTCCTTATATCACTGATCCTTCCATATATTTCCCTGTTTCTAGCTCCTGTTTTTGTCAGCTAGCCATTGATAAAATAGGCCCCAAGTCAAAAAATATTCAGTGGCTTTCTTTTCCTTATTTGTAAGGGTTAACTTATCCATTTCTGTGCATTCTAATATTTTTCTAATCATATCTTCGTCTGTTGGGATCTCTTCACTTTTCCATTGCTATGCAAATACTATTCTCGCTGCAGTCAATACATGTAAAATCAGATATGCATTCCTTTTGTTATACTTGTCTGGTAAAATGCCCAACAAAAATGTTTCTGCTTTCAAATATATATGTTGTTTTGTCATTTTTTTCCAGCCATGTATGGATTTTTGTCCAATATTTTTTCACTTTTTGACATCTTCACCACATATGATAGTATGAGCCAAGTATCTGGTGACATTTCCAACATTTGGCAGATTTATCCCTAATCGTGAGGGCAGAAAATGCCATCTATAAAACATTTTATAAAGATTTTCTTTGTATGCAGTAGACATTGTTAATTTATAATTTTATTGCATAATTTCTACCATTTATCTAACTCAATCAAATAGCCAAAAATTTTAGCCCATACTATTATTGTCTCTTTTGCTTGTTCCTCTTCTATCTTAATACTTTAAAAATAGCTATATGTTTTCTTTATTAATATTTCATCTGTCCCTCTTAATATCTGATCTAATTCTGTTTGTTCTTTATTTAAACCATACATTTTAACATCCTCCTCGTATTTAGATTGTACTGTATCAGCACATATGACCATCATGTTATCTCAATCCTTTGATCATTCAGTTCCTGTTTAGTTTTAAGTTCCCCCTTTTCATTTAAAATATATTTATATTTGGTAACCTTCTCCATATCAATAACATTTGGATAAATCAGTGCCTCCATTGTGGAGAGCCAGACTGGTATTTTCAAATAATGTTGTTCTTTAATTATCTCCAATACTACTGATAATGCATTCCTAACATACTGTCTTTAGAAATAGCTATTTATTTTGTTTTTCTCCATACCATAAAAAAGCATGCCAACCTAATTCAAGATCATGTCCCTCCAAAGTCAATAGCAGAGGTGGTATTCAGCAGGTTCTGACCAGTTCTGGAGAACCAGTAGCAGAAATTTTGAGTAGTTCGGAGAACTGGTAAATACCACCTCTGACTTGCCCTTCCCCCATCTGTTCTCTGTCTCCCAAGACACAGCTGATTGGGAGGAAATGGGGATTTTGCACTAACCTTCCCCTGGAGTGGGGAGGGAATGGAGATTTTTACAGTATCCTTCCCAGTGGTGGGATTCAAGTAATTTAACTACCGGTTCTCTGCCCTAATTATTTCTTCCAACAATTTGCCAAACTGCTTGGAAAGTTAACAACTGGTTCTCCTGAAGTGGTACAAACTGGCTGAATCCCACCACTGATCCTTCCCCTGCCATGCCCACCAAGCCATGCCCACTAAGCCATGCCACACCCAACAAGCCACGCCCACAGAACCGGTAGTAAAATAATGTGAATCCCACCGCTGGTCAATAGTCTTTTGTTCCTCAAGCCAATACTCACCCAAGTAAGTATCGAAGCCTGGTAATACAGTTCCCAATCTGGTAGCCCAAAACCACCTCTATTTTTAGAATCTTGCAACATTTTCAAACTTTATCCTTGCTTTCTTCCCTTGCCAAATATATTTTAATATTGTTTTATTTAATTCTTTAAAATATTTTTTTCCAGTTTTATTGGTATTGTTTGAAATAAATATAGTAATCTTGGCAAGATATCCATTTTTATAGCGGCTACTCTTCCCATCAATAATTGTGGATTTTTCCACTTCTCCAAATCTGTTTTAATTTGTTGTGCCGGTTTATAATAATTATCTTCTTTAATCATTACACACCTTGCCGTTAGTTGAATTCCTAAATATTTAACTTTCTTGGCTATCTGTATACCTATTTTCCTTGTTAGCTTTTTTTTCTGTGTGTCTGTAACATTTTAAATTATTATTTTGGTTTTTTCTTTATTTATTTTCAGTCCTGCAACTTCACCATATTCTTCTATTTTCCTAATTAGTTTAAGTTCATTTTCTTGTGGGTCTTCCAAGATAAAAGCCAAATCATCTATGAATGCCTGTAATTTATATTGTTCCTTTTTTATTCCCATACCTTTTATTTCTGTATCTTGTCTAATATTTCTATTTAACACTTCCAATGTCAATATAAATAGTAAAAGAGATAGTGGACATCCTTGTCTTGTGCCCTTTTTTATATTAAAATTCTCCATCGTATCTCCATTTACCATCACCTTTGCCATTTGTTTATGGTATATTGCCTTTATCATATTAATAAATGTCTCACCAAAGTCCATAGTTTTTAGTTGTAACAGCATAAATTGCCAATTTATGTTGTCAAATGCTTTCTGCGCATCTAAGAAGATCAACACCATTTGTTTTCCAGGATGTGCTTCATAATATTCCAATGTATTTAAAACCATTCTCATATTGTTTTTAATCTGTCTCTTAGGCAAGAAGCCATTTTGGTCTGAATGCATAAATTCATTTAGAAATCTTTTTAGTCTCTGCCATTATTGAAGCATGTATTTTATAGTCAGCATTCAGTAAAAATACGGGCCTATAGTTTTTTATCTGCATTAAATCTGAATCTTCTTTTGGAATCAGAGTAATATTTTCTTCCATCCATAAATTTGGTACCTTTGCATCAACCAATACTTCATTATAGACTTCCAACATTGATGTGCCTAGAGTATCTTGTAAACATTTGTAAAATTCTGCTGCAGCCCATCTGGTCCTGGTATTTTATTGCTCTTTTGTCTCTTAATCGCTTCTGACAATTCCATCACTGATATTCATTCATTTAACATAAGCTTTCACTGCTTCTGGTATTTTAGGTAATTCCGCTTTTTCCAAATATTGTTTAATTTTCTCTTCTGAAACTTTCTCTTGCTCATACAACTTTTCATAATAAACTTGAATTATTATTATTTTTATTCTCATTTTAGTAGTATAAAGTTCCTTTCTCATCTACCAGCCTATGTGTCAATTTCTTTTCTTTCTCTGTTTTCAATTTATCTTCCTGGCTTATTTGCATTTTCAAAAAAGTTCTGTTTAGCATTTTTTATTTTTATTTTTGTGCCAATTCTTTATCTAGTAGATTTATTTTATGTTTTATTAGTCCCATTTGATTTTTTAAAATCTTCCTGTTTGGTTCTTTCTGTAATTCTAATACCAGTCTCTTATGCTCTTCTGCTAACATCTTTTGGTCTTGTTTCTTTTTCTTGTTTTTTTCTCCCCTGTATATGTTATAGCTAGTCACACAGCTCACACAGAGAGGGTCTCCTCAGGGTGCCATCGGCCAAGCTATGCCGGCTGGCGACACCCAGGGGGAAGGCCTTCTCTGTGGGAGCCCCAGCCCTGTGGAATGAACTGCCCCCGGAAATGCGTAAGATCTCTGACCTCCGGGTATTTCGCTGTGCCCTTAAGACCCTGTTGTTCCGCCAGGCTGGGTTATCAATGTAATAATTTTAAATCGGGTGTTTTAAATTTTGGGGGTCTTAAACTGAGCCGAATTATTTAATAATTTTAATAATTTTAATTGATGTTTGTCTTGTGCTTTTAATAGGCTGTACACCGCCCTGAGCCCTTCGGGAGAAGGGTGGTATAGAAATAAAATTATTATTATTATTATTATTATTATTATTATTATTATTATTAGTCCCCGAATGTATGCCTTAGCAGTGTCCCATACATTTTGAAAGCACACTTTAATGTTTATGAAACAAACATACTTTCTTCTCAGTTTTGAAATTCCAGGAAGAAAACTGGGGGGGGGGGGGGGGGGAACCAATTGAATGGCCTCACTAAATAGTTTAAATTTTTATATGAAAATAAAATGGGTTGTAAATTGCACAAGGAGTAGAAAGAATTGCATTCGTCTAATCTGCAAGGGAAATGCATGCAACTTCTATCACCTCAGGCATCACAGCAGACTGCTCACAATTGGCAGAGCAAGATTCACGAGAGCCTTAGATAAATGTTTTGTTTAAAAAGAGCACAAAATTCACTCTAATTAGCTTTGCATTATGTAAAAGGATTATTAGTAATCAATATGTAGCCCCTGGGTCTTACTTTCTGCACCCATGCAATTAAAGTAGGACTACGTCTTGAACACTTCCATGTGTTGCTTTATTCACTTGCAGGTAGAAACACAATGTAGAAGAGTTTAATTAGCACCTTTTTTCAGGTATACTAAATGTATATTTGTGGGAAATTGGGGAGAGGAGGAGGACGAGGAGGCTTAAGAAAATCCCACTCCTATAATCTGACAAGCCATAGTTTATGATGTATTTACTCTGCTGCATACAAGATTCAATCAAATTAAGGGAGAAAACATAAAATGGTGGACCAAGAAATTGATAAGTTTAGGTAACAACATTTTTCTTTCTTTTGCAAGAGAAGGTGAAATATTTCTTTAAATTATACTTTGATAATTATATCCTATGTATATTATATGCTTCTTGGTGAGCATAAGACCAAAATAAAGCTTAGCCTGTTATTTTCCCTCTCCTTATATTTCTGAAAAATATAAAAGATATTTACAAAATATTTTTTTTTGTTTCGATTATACCATTTTTAATGGAATGCCTTATATAAAAAAGTGATGCTTAAGAAATCCTTCTCCTTCTAATGGAAGGTTGGATTAGAATAAGGAAGTTTCGTGTTGAATTTCACGCAGAATTTGGGGCAAATCGCTATGTCTCAGCCTAACCTCTTTTAAAGGATGATTATGGCTATAATATTAGAGGAGGGTTACTATGCAAGTGTTCTTGAGCTCCTGGAGAAAAAAAAGTGCCCAAGAAATGCTATATTCCTTGTCAGTCAGAACGTTCTCGTGCTGTCGTAAATATTCAGTGGGGGAAAAAAACAGTGCTGCTTTTTCAATTAAAAAAAAAATCACTTTTTAATAATGTGGTACTAATGTAATAAGCCAACACGAGGGGATATATTATTCATGAAAGTGGAAGCTTTAATTTTGCGCCCTTTCTCAAATAGTACAATCGGTGTGCAAATAATTGTACTATCAATGGTTTGCAAAGATTAGGGTTACAGCTTTGGTGCTGCTGCCTGATTTATTTTTTTATTTTTTTTTATTTTGACATCCTGTTGCGACCCCTAGTGAGCAACATGACTGCCAGCATACTCGCAGCAATTCTTCCTGACAGATTTTAGTCTCCTTGGACTTTTTTTTTTGTAGGCATCCCAATGAATTATCTAGCATGCAATTGAATGCTTCCAATTCAGTTTTTAACAAATAAAAATAGCTATGCAAGTTATCATATGGCTGATATATATGCTAATTTGACTGGGGGTGGGGGGAATAGTCAAGTCACCAAGAGAGGAGAAATAGAAAAATGAAAGTAAGTTAATATCCAAAAGGAAAACATATGTGCAATTATTTCATTGCATTTAACTAGAATTCATTGTTTTATATATTAAACTAGCATTAAGAAAAGGGACCTTGCAAATCCGTTTTTTTTTCACTCATCAAATCTTAACTATTAATGAGGTTCACATTTTTTGAGAATTTGGGAGGGTTAACTGAAAAAAATGTTTACAATATTAATAAAATGTAGAATTTAAAGTATCAACATTCAAGCTATAAATGTGGCATTAAAAAAATTTAATAAATAAATTAAATTCCTAATGGGAAATAAGTCTTTGTAAAAGTATTTAGGAATACAAAATAAATAAATAAATCTGTGAATTTTTCAAAATTGCATAACTTTCCATCCATACATCAAACTAGGTTTTAGCCATCAGTTTTTAGCAGCTTATTATCTCTGCCTTGTGATCATGTTTCTTCCACAAGCTTTATATACTTGAAGGGGTAAAGGATTGCTTTTTTTCTTCCTATTGTGGGAAATTTCCTATGATGGAATACAAACAGTCTTTTCAACTGACCTTCTTTTGAGACATTAAAAAAGGAAAGGCAAATCATGGATAAAGTTTTCAGCTGAAGCAACTTGTCTTAACTGTGAGAGAATAGCAAAAAAAGTTCCTTTTATGAACTATTTAACCCAAATGATAAACAGTGTCAAATGTCAATCAAAGATTCAGTTTACCAAAACTGGTAAGATACATGGTTCACTAAGTTGATTCAAACAATTTCAATTCCAAAGTCTAGTCTGGAAGTGAAGCCTAAAAATACCTCCCATACCTTACCCCAAAATAGATTATCCAGATCCCTATGGCGATTTTTCATATTACAAAAATCAATGAAAACCTCCATATCAAAGTAGAAGATACCATTTCTGCCAGAAAAAAGATAGGCACTCTATCAGAGTTTGCAGTAAAAATCAAATCCAGAAAGCACACACAGGTAAACTGATTCAGCAGGATTCATTAACTTCTCTATATACATTTAACACATGAAGATAAATGTACAATACCAATGTAGGTACTTCCAACATGGTAGTTACAAGCAAAACACAGGCAACGGTACAGCAGAGACTAGCAGAGTTCAGAACAGGCAAGCCCAGACTTGTTTAGTTCTCAGCACAGAATCAGACGCAGAGCTTCATGGAGGCATTTGCACTATTTGATATATGTGACAATACATGTAAGGAATAAGTGTTCTCTTGAACCAGTGTACCTCAAAATTAGCTGTACTTTTCTCAATTCATGCTCTTACTGAACAGACAACCACCACAAATATCTGGAAATAAGGAATTAAAATTTCCAGTGCCAAATACTCAAGAAACAATAGCGGTAGAATCAAGAGATCTGGGAATGTTCTCTAACACATAATTTAAACTGTTCTGCACAATCCTCCAAAATCATTATTTTATCCTCTTTTGTTGCTTTTGAAAGTGTTCCTATCTACCCTGTTTCCCTGAAAATAAGACATCCCCTGATAATAAGCCCAATCGGGCTTTTGAACGCATGCGCTAAAATAAGCCTCCCCCTTGAAAATAAGCCCTCCCCGAAAATATTTAAACACAGAGCTGGAAATCAGGTAAGATGGCAAGAGGAGACCTATCTTGCTCCACATGCCCCAAAATAATAAGACCTCCCCAAAAATAAGGCCAAGCAGTTATTTCGGGGTTCATAAAAATATAAGACGGGGTTTTATTTTCGGGGAAACACGGTATTTAGGATTATATTACTGTCTATTTGATGACCAATAATTGTTTTCTTAGAGTTTGACTGTTACTTGCCTGATTCAGTGACCAATCCTTTAAAAACCAAAGTCACTTTTTGGAAATCCCAACTGAACATACTCTTTGAACGAAGACAACTTGGATGTTTGTGTTAGACAACTATGGAAAGTTTGGAAACTACTGATTAGTTTGTCCACCAAACTTCTAATTATCTCCTTCCACCTGGAAAGCTCTTTGACTATTATCTTTCCCTGTTATTTCTAAACTTCACAAGTGGTGATTAACTGACAAAACCGTGTTAGTTTTCTCTTAGGTGGCAGGTTGCCACCTAATTTACCATATAAACTATTTAGCAAAGGGCTATTTATAAACTTCTGCAGTCTTTTTATGCAGCATAAGATAAAGTAATGCCATTAAAGCCAATGCCACTGTGTGTGTAACCTTTTCATGAACAGTATATGAAACGTCAGTGGTAGCATCAGGCAAGATATGAAATTCAATGATTCATGGAATTGTTCGTTTTGATCAAGAATCAGGTGATTTCAGATCTTATTAAATCCAAGTATTAATTACTTACAACTTGGAAATGATACAGTCAAAAGTGGCAATGTTACCTGTGATTGAAGGCAGAATTAACCAAAATTGAAATTAAATGAGAGCATGGCTACGTGTATCCAAATTCTGGTTAAAGTTTCATTTCCAATCAAAGTCTGACACAGTTAATATTAATTGACAAACGTTATTCCTCATGGAAACCCCAAATTGATAAAAATAAGATAGATATTCATGTCCTTGGACAAAATCAGGCAATCTTGTCGTTAGCAAAAGGCCCCTGAGATAGAATTGCAAACAGAATATAGTAAACTATCACCAAGGGGATAGTTGGCCCATAGTAATGCATGCTTCAAAGCAGTTTTGTACCTAGATTAATTTAAAAGCAATACATTTTTGGCAAGCAAAATACATTATTACAGTTCAGTCATATATGTCAGTTGAGCTGGTTAGAAAATTTCATAAAATTCTATAGCCAGAAAGACTTTGTCCTTGCAAGGGTGGTAATGCTGAAACATGAAATCATACTCAATTGTATTATAACTTCTAGTAAGATATAGGAAAAGAACTACAAAGCCTCTTCTAACCGCATTTCATGTAGCCGCGCGGGTGATTATGGGCGCAACTCGTTACGCCCATGTAACACCTCTCCTGCGCAAGCTGCACTGGCTCCCAGTGGTCTTCCAGGCGCGATTCAAGGTGTTAGTCATAACCTTTAAAGCGCTCCATGGCTTAGGACCTGGGTACCTATGAGACCGTCTTTTGCCACCAATAGCCTCCCACCGACCAGTTCGTTCTCACAGGGAGGGGTTACTCAGGGTACTGCCAGTCAAATCATGCCGACTGGCAACTCCCAGGGGGAGGGCCTTCTCTGTGAGGGCTCCAACCCTTTGGAATGAACTGCCCCTGGAGATACGGAATATCCCTGATCTCCGTGCTTTCCGCTGTGCCCTCAAGACCCTGTTGTTCCAACAGGCGGGGCTAAACATATGAACATGTGAATGATCTTTTAAAATGTTATCTAACTCTGGGTTTTATTTAATTGACCAAACTAAGTAATAATTTTAATTAGCAATTTTATGATGTTTGTATGTCTATATTCTTCTTGGTTGTACACCGCCTTGAGTCCTACGGGAGAAAGGCGGTATAGAAATATAATTAATAAATAAATAAAATAAATAAATTTCTAGGATAGTCTAAAGAATTTTATGTTCAATTTTTTGCTGGCAGACAAAGATAACTCTTAATGTTGCAAAGTTTGTTTTCACAGTTTATACAACTTGCACATTGTTGAAGCAAAATAGTGCAAGTATAAGTGGACATTTTCCACCTTGTATGCCTTGCTTTATTTTTATTTTATTATGTTCTGGAGTAAGTCTTTCTTATTTAGGTTGCTGACCTGCAATAAAGGGGGAAAAAATCTACAGGTATAAACAGATTTGCCGGAACCAGTTAAAAATGCCCCTTTAGAAAAAGCAGTACATAAAAGATTTGGGACAGCATTTCTATCACATCTACCCCACATGTGCAGAGTTTTGCAGTCTTCCATGAACATAAGTTGTTTGTGAAACTGTGCCACCTGGGGATGTTTCTTCAGTAAGGTGGAAAGCCCATTCAGGCATGAGATGAGAACACTCTCTACCATCATTAATACATCATATATATTTTAGTAGGACAAGAAAATATTCAGGAACAGAGAATATAGAAGAGGATATAGAAACAGAGAAGAAAAATGAGTACATTGATATATACTATTCTTCCTGCTTAAAAAATGTAAAAAATTGCAGCACGTTAAGCCTTCATATATGTTTACAGCTGCAAAAGGGAACAAGACTAAATAACTTTGATGTACGTCAAAATGTTTTTGACCTTGTTTGCTATTTCTTGTGGTATCAGTAATACGTAGCATACTTTTGATTTCATAAAAGCAATTAGTTACTGTTATTCTGCAATGAGATTGTGTTATATTGCCTTCATGCTTTACAACTCTTTAATATTTCCATAATTGTCAGCTTTGTTTTATGTTATTAAATAAATTATGTCATTTTTGTCAGAGTTTGTTGCAAAAATCAAATCCAGAAAGCACACACAGGTAACTGATGCAGCAGGATTCATTAAATAAGAAACTTCTTTATATACATAATAACACATGAGTAAATTTACAATACCAACAGCAGGTTCTTCCAACATGGTAGAGAGGACAGATTAGTTTCAGTTCCAGCAGCAGACAAGACCAGACTAGTTTCATCTTAGAGCTGAGCACAGAGCTAAGTAGTGGGTTTTACTTACCATTGCTACCGGTTCGCTCATGCAGAAGCTTCTGCACATGCTCAGAGCATATTTGATAACTTCCGGGTGGGTGGGTGGAGCCTCCTGCAGCTGCTACTACCGGTTCTCCCAAACCATGCAAATCGGGAGCAACCCACCACTGTAAGCCAGGCCCAGATTTCTTGCTTAAGTTTCTGTTTCCAAATAAGCCTCATTGGCTGACCTGTTACCATGTCTATTCGTTGGCTGACCTTGTTAACGTCTCCATTCCAGTTCATGAATATTCTGAAAATTTTCCATGTCAAAATTTAACCCAATGAAGGAGCCTGAGTGGCGTGGGAGGCTAATGCCTCCTACTAAGCCATCATTTAACATCCAGTTGCCTGCAATTACTGCAAGTTCAGTTCTCACCAGGCTCAAGGTTGACTCAGCCTTCCATCCTTTCTAAGGTGGGTAAAATGAGGACCCAGTTTGTGGGGGCAATAAGCTGACTTTGTATAAAATATACAAAAGTATGAAGGCTATTGCTTAACACATTGTAAGCCGTCCTGAGTCTCCGGAGAAGGGCGGCATATAAATAATTTTTTTTAAAAAAAAAGCTGTTATTTTTATTGTTAGAATTTAATTACATATTAGTGGTTCATAATGTATAATACTATTATCCACCTGTGCCAAAATAACAACATTTTTAAAATTATAGGGGTTGTAGAAAATTCATCCCATTGTTTAGTAGCACAAATAAATATTTCAATAGTTCAACAATCTAGAATGTTTTATATTTTCCAAATATCTTCTTTATTACAGTCTTTCTTATATTTCCCAACAATCTAAGCTTACAGTTTTAATTCAAGGTTTAAAAGAAAGTTAAAAGATACCCACTTTGGAGAATAATATTCTTTCTGTAAGAGAAAGAATTTTGGGTTATATACTGTATATCTAGGAGATATACAGCTCCAAGTTCCTTAAAGTTCAGATAACTCTGACAATAATTTGTTTCATAGTAGCTTCAGCATCTTGCTTGTACCATAGAATATTATTATTAATATTATTAATTAATTTATAAATAATAATAATAATTATTATTATTATTATTATTACTATTACTATTTGTAATCAAGCTAAAATACATTATGGACACTGAAAAGAAACTTAACAGTCAGAATCAGAATAACAGAGTTGGAAGTAACCTTGGTGGCCTTCCAGTCCAACCCTCTGCTCAAAAAGGAGACCTTATACTATTTCAGACAAATGGCCGTCCAGTCTCTTCTTAAAAGCCTCCATTGTTGGAGCACCCACAATTTCTGAAGGCAAGGCTTTCCATTGGTTAATTGTTCTCACTGTCAGGAAATCTCTCCTTAGTTCTAGGTTGCTTCTCTCCTTGGTTAGTTTCCATCCATTGCTGCTTGTCCTGCTTTCAGGTGCTTTGGAGAATAGGTTCATTCTCTCTCTTAAAACCATTTGTGTGTGAAACTGTTTGGAAGTGTTTACCATTGTTTTGGACTGGAATTTTTCCACCGTATCTCGAGATGCCAGGTCAGTGGTGGGTTCCTCCCGGTTCTGCCTGGTTCCGCCAAGCTGGTAGCGGTGACAATATGATGTCACCGAACCAGTTCTGCCCCCCCGCCCCCCTGCATTATTCTTACCTTTTATTTGGCCCCACCCCCAATCTATTGCTGCCTCCTGAGTCCCAGCTGATCAGCTAGAGGGAAAAAAACTGTTTAAACTCTTGCCGCGGGGCTTCAAAGGGCCGCCCTACAGCTGATCAGTGTTAAAAGAAAATAAATGAGTAGACTGGTGCCTGCAAAAATAAATGGGTAGACCAGTCCTTGCAAAATAAATAAGTAGACCAGTGCCTGCAAAAATAAATGGGTAAACCGGTACAGCTCTGCAAGCAGTTAAAAGCCTGGTAGACCACTACCTCTGCTAAATCTTAAAGAATTGTCACATGACCATCAAGCCATGCCCACAAAATAAGCCACGCCCACAGAACCGGTAGTAAAAAAAATTAGAACCCACCCCTGTGCCAGGTGTTGAACTTGAGACTTTTTGCACACAAAATACAAATTTGCCACAAGAGCTATGATTCCCTTTGATTCAAATAAGTAAATAGGCTCAACTGCATACTAAGGTTTATGCCATAATTAATATATGTTGTATTTTCACAGGACAGTAATGTGGGTTGTCATTGTGTCTGGTAATTAATGGCTAAAATAAAGAAGACCAGCCTAAAATGGTTAAATAAGGAAGACCCAACTAAAATGTTAGGATCAGTGTCAGTTAGGAGAGGGATTTTGGACTGACAGAGTAGCCATGAAGCCAACGTGGTAGAAGTAGTGTAAGGGGAGGGGAAAGGGTTAAGTAATCTGAGTGCTACTTAATTTAGGATTTAGGAACACTTAGTTGAAGAGAAAATGAAAATGTCTTCATTGGTGAACTGAGATTCTGGTTGAGAGAGATTTCTTGTGAGGTAGAGACTGCGGAGCACGTCCTGTTACACTGCCCCATGTACAACGTAGACAGGATCAATTTGATGTCTCTCTTAGAGACAGACCTTTGTGGGCCCAATGCCAGTGATTTGGCCTTGTACTGTTTAGGGGATGGCTCCTCATACACTACCTCTCAGGTCTCAAAATTCCTTTTAAGAGCCGTAACCATTAGAGGAGAGTGCTGTGGTTCCTCTCGGCCGGGGCTTCTGGCGGCCGGCTGTTCGTGATAATGCTTTTCCTATGTTTTTTTTCTGTAGTTATGCTTGCATTTTGGTCTGTGACCGTAAATAAAGTATTATTATTATTAATCTTGTGTGAACAAATGATCTAAAGCAGCGTTGATTCCTGGCAAATGTCCCTCCTCACAGTGTCTCCTTAAGTCTCAATCCCCAGATGTGCCTTGTGGAGAGGGGCGGGGCCCTCTCCTCCCAAGTAGTCAGGTCAGCCTGCACTGTTCCCCCCTTCTCTCCACTCTCCGTGCTTGAGGATCGGAGGGGATGGTCCTTGCTCATCGCCTGAGCTTTGTCTCTCATGTTCACTCCTTAGCCTCTCTTGGTCATCCTGCCCCCATTCTACCCTGCATACAATCTGTCCCAATCCTGAAAGGCCCTGTCCTGACTCAACCTGCTCCTCCCCATATTCCTCCAAAGCCAACAAAGCCGCTCTCTCAATTTCTATCGGCTCCAGTTCCAGCTCATCTTCACAGATTCAGGCTCTGATGGGGCATGATAGCATCCAAAGGGGAGGAGAACCAGCCCATGCGAGTTGTACTGCACATGTGCACGTACTGGCCTGCTGCTCACACAAGGGGACCCCTGATCTAAAGTCTTCCATATGGGGTCTTTGTACTGAATCCACAAAAGCTTAGCATCTATGTGATCATTACTGTTGGTTAGCTAAACTGACTTATTTCTCCCTCAGCAAGTACATCTGAACTCACATTGAGGTTCGGGGGAGCTTGTGTGCTGTTAGTTTTCTGTTGGTGAAGACTTTTACATTATTCTGGCTCTCAACTCCCAAATTCAACTAAACTTCCCCTCAGACCTTGAAAATGCCCAATCTCTATAGCAGTAATGGCTAACCTTTTTGCCGTCGTGTGCCAAAAGCGGGGGTAGTGGGGGGGATTGTGCGCACGTGTGCCCACACCCATAATTCAATGCGCCCCATCCCCCCACACATGAGCATGTGACCCCCCATCTCCCCCCCGCTTTTGGCACGTGATGGCATAGTGGGCCCAGTAGGCCCATTTTTTTGTCCTCCTCAGGGTCCAGAGCCTTACTAGGAGCCTGGGGAGGGCGAAAACAGGTGGGCCAGGAAGGCCCAAAAATCAGCTGGCCAGCGTCCACATGCGTGCTGGACTGAGATAGGGCAACGCTCGCGTGCCCACAGATATGGCTCTGTGTGCCACCTGTGGCACCCGTGCCATAGGTTCGCCATCACGGCTCTATAGCATCTTCCCCAAGACATTATTATTATAAATGTAATAAAAGCTCCCCCCTCCTGCCCACACTAAAAACCAACCATGCAGTTTATGGCAGGGAAAATCACCAAACACATACGTGAAATAAACTATGAGTAGGGCTGGGAGATTATTTGAATACCATCAAAATAGGCAAAGGAAAGAAAAATAATCATTCATATGTGTCCAGCATCTGAATTTAATGGAATAAAATCAGCCACAAATTTTCTTCAAGCCACTTTTGAGGGATTGGGAAATGGATACCGCAGTGATGTAGAAGTGCATTAAGTGCATTAAGTCATTTGATTCTAACCAACAAGAAACTATAGTATATGGACAAAACATGTTTGTATGAAATCTTGTGATAGACATAGAAAAAATAATCTTAATCAACCACTATAAAATCGCTAGCTCCAAGCAAGGTAAAGATTTAAATGAATTTGATTAGTTATTCTGGAGCCCTTATGCTTAAGGAAATGTAAGTTAAAATTTTATTAAAATACAACATAAAAGATGGATTAATTTTACTGAAAGTTGATAGTTTTCAACCATTCCTATGTTTTCTCTATCTATCTAGAAGCTCTAGGGCCGTGATGGCGAACCTATGGCACGGGTGCCACAGGTGGCACGTGGCGCCATATCGGTGGGCATGCGAGCTCAGCTCCGACATGCATGCATACGCCAGCCAACTGATTTTCGGGCCTTCTGGGCCCACCAGAAGTCAGGAAACACACTGTTTCTGGCCTCCAGAGGGCCTCGGGGGGGAAGTCCATTTTTGCCCTCCCCAGACTCCTAGAAAGGCTCTGGAGCCTGGGGAGAGCAAAAAACGGGCCTACCGTGCCCACCATGCCATCACATGTCAAAAGCAGGGGAGCACGGGGGGCAGGGGGCATAGAATTATGGATGTGGGCACGTGTGTGTGTGACCCCACCACGCTCCCCCCACTTTTGGCACGCGATGGCAAAAAGGTTAGCCATCACTGCTCTAGAGTGTTACTTAGATTTAAAGAACTAATTTTGAAGACTAAAATGTCTCTTGCATTTGATTTGATTTGATATTAAAATTGAATAATAATAGCAGTAGCACTTTAAAAAAATGCTATCACAAGAGAACACTGGGATATTATAACAGAATTTAGCGAAGTAAGATTATATAGCTATTGCTTTAAAGAAAAAGAGGCAGCTACTCATTTGGCTAAATAGGAAATGATACCTGTGGTGTCTATGCATCTGCACTTAAGATTTCCAAATGAAGCCAAAAATCTAACTCTAAATTTAAATGCAGTGGTTTAGAATGTCTCTTGGAAATTACTACTATGTGCAAGCTGCTTAATTATAATTCCTTTCAAAGAAGCAAAATGTACATTTCTCTATAGGTAGCTGTTCTGAATGTTTAAGTGAGTCGCTGAAAACATTTCAGTGATTCTTTGCAAAAGTTATCTTCCAAAAGGCAATACTTTCATTGTCCTGCAGAATATTATATAGGAGTGTGATGGCGAACCTTTTACTTACTGAGTGCCGAACAGGAACGTGCTTTGCGCTCTGCACATGCTCACGTGCCATCCGCGGTAACGTGCGGCTCCTCCCCACATGCTACGCGCGCAACTGCACCATCTGTCTATGCACACAGTTTTCATGCAACCGCACTAGCGCATGCTGTGTGCACAACTGAACCATCTGCCCACATGCACAGCTTTCGTGTGCGCAATGCACATGTGCAAATGCTGTCTGTGCATGCATGCACAATCTCGCATGCATGCACAAACATGCACGCATGAGCAGAAGAGCTCCGAAGACCAGCAGGGTCTGCTGAATTGCATGCATGCGCACCAAAGGTGCGTGCATGCGCAGTTTCAGGTGAGCTTGGTGATGGCTCGCGTGCCTGGAAAAATGGCTCTGCGGCACGCGTGCCAAAGGTTCGCCAACATGGATATAGGACAGTGATGGGTAACCTTTTTGCCGTTGTGTGCCAAAAGCGGGTGGAGTGGGGGGATTGTGCGCATGTGTGCCCACACCCATAATTCAATGCGCCCCGTCCCCCCACGCATGCACGTGACCCCCCCGGCTTTCCTCCCGCTTTTGGCACGTGATGACATGGTGGGCCCGGTAGGCCCATTTTTTGCCCTCCCCTGGCTCCAGAAGCTTTCTAGGAGCCTGGGGAGGGTGAAAATGGACTTCCCCACCCCCCCGGAGGCCCTCCAGAGGCCCAGAAACAGCCCGTTTCCCGACTTCCGGTGGGCCCGGAAGGCCTGAAAATCAACTGGCCAGTGCGCACATGCGCTCGCGTGCCCACAGATATGGCTCCGTGTGCCACCTGTGGCACCCATGCCATAGGTTCGCCATCACGGATATAGAATATCAATCGATTATGGACTTATGCAGACTCCCCACTAACCTGAGTATGACCACTACCGCTATCTCTTTCAGGATGTCAGAATTTTTTACTAAACACACATACATTTGGGGAGTGTAATTGAAGGCCTGTGGTATATATGCAGTTATTGTATATAATGCTAAGGACAACAGTTTTTACAATACACAAAACAAAATATGGATTTTTAATCATTTAGCTCCTAGAAAGAATAGGACTCAATGCAATATAGGAGTAGGGTAGGGAAGGATAAAGTAGGATAGGGTAGAATAGAATAGAATAGAATAGAATAGAATAGAATAGAACAGAACAGAACAGAACAGAACAGAACAGAACAGAACAGAACAGAACAGAACAGAACAGAACAGAACAGAACAGAACAGAA
>WNWU01000048.1:4108720-4132775 GCA_012654045.1 Ptyas mucosa
AACAGAACAGAACAGAACAGAACAGAACAGAACAGAACAGAACAGAATTCTTTATTGGCCAAGTGTGATTGGACACCCAAGGAATTTGTCTCTGGTACATAAGCCCTTAGTGTACATACAGTATAAAGAACAAAATAATATATTTATAAGATACCAATGGGAGAAGTAAAAAAATATGAGAAGGATAATAGTACTACATTGGTAAATATTGGGGAATTAGGTATTCAGCAGAGTGTTCGCACAAGGGAAAAACCTGTCCCTGTGTCTAGTTGTTTTGGTATGTAATGCCCTATAGCAGTGTGAGGGGAGGAATTGAAGCAGTTTATGTCCAGGATGTAAAGGGTCTCTAGATATTTTCTTCTTCTGTCCTATAAAATATATAGGCTGGTCACAATTGTTTATTCCGCAGTTCTAACTATCTGTTGAAGTCTGTATCAAACCAGACGGTTATAGAATTACAGATGACAGACTCAATAATTCCTCTGTAGAACTGTATCAACAGCTCCTGGGGAAATCTGAATTTTCTGAGTTGACTCAGGAAGAACATTCTCTGTTGTGCCTTTTTAATGATGGTTCTAATGTTAGGTGTCCATTTCAAATCCTGGGAGATTATAGAACCCAGAAACTTGAAGGTCTCAACCGTTGATACTGTGTTGTCTAATACTGTAAGAGGTGATAGGAGGAATTCTCCTAAAATCTACTTTCATCTCTACAGTTTTAAGTGTTCAGTTAAGATTGTTAAGGCTGCACCACAGGGCCAGTTGTTTAGCCTCCCGTCTTTAGGCAGACTCATTACTGTCTTGAATGAGTCCAACGACTGATGTATTATTATCTGGAAACTTCAGTACTTTAACAGAAGGATCCTTAAAGGCACAGTCATTGGTATAGAAAGAAAGGAGTAATGGAGAGAGCACACAGCCCTGGGGTATTAAATTAAATCGGTATTAAATTGAATCAAATCAAATCTATATTAAAATTGCCAAGTTTCTATGAGGGACAAAGTGCTGTGAACTTTAACTGGCTGCTCTGTGAACATTTAATTCAATATGTGTTGTGACTGAGGCCCATGTAGTGATTACTAAACACAGTTCAGTACTGAACAAACTTATTTTATTAAAACAGCTGAGAATTAATTCATTCTCAACTTAGTTCAAAACAAATTTTTCATAACCAGTCCTATGGCCTTATCACCAACCTTTGATGTCTTTGGCAACCTGCCAAAGGCTTTTCTTGGCAAAAACCCCACAAAGTTCAAGAGACGCTGACAAGAAGCACTGGAATCAGCGTTGCTTTTCTACAAAGAACCCAACGGCTCGTTGCTGCTCTTTTAAGCCTTATGGGAGTGGTCAATCATCTTCTAGACTTATTCCTGATTCATCCTTTTTGCTTCAGCTGCTCTTGCCTTCTGGCAGCTCTTCACATGCATGCACTAGGAACAGGCTCCCCCTGTTCCTCTGCCTCTCTGCTGTCTGCCTCTGGAGACTCCGAGTCCGCGCATCGCTCCCAGATGGCCCTGGCCCCATCTCTGCCTCCGATGCAGAGCCCTTGTCCGGGCCTTCCCCTGACTCCAGGACTGGCCCATTGTCCTCCCCAGCCTTCTCACTGTCTGACTCCGCTGCCAGGTCCGCAGGCTGCTGGCAGACCACAACAATATGGTCTTATTTATTACACTCTATTTCCTGTCTCAGTGGGGACTCAGAACCTACAATGAACTCATAATGGATTAGTGACAGATAGACCTGAAACATTTGATTCTAGAGTGCATATCCAATATAGTGCAAACTGAATAAACACTAGGATATCAATTGTTTTAGAAGTGAAGTGCTGTCAATTTGTTGGAAGCAAATATATATTTATCATAGAAGCATGCTAGGTATTTTTTTTAAAATTTGATTTATATGCTGCCCTTCTCCGGAGACTCAGGGCGGCTTACAATGCGCTAAGCAATAGCCTTCATACTTTTGTATATTTGTACAAAGTCAGCTTATTGCCCCCACAATCTGGGTCCTCATTTTACCTACCTTAGAAAGGATGGAAGGCTGAGTCAACCTTGAGCCTGGTGAGATTTGAACTTGCAGTAATTGCAGGCAGCTGGTGTTAATAACAGTGTGCTTTAGTCCACTGTACTACCAAGATTCTTATTATTTAATTATATTATATTATATTATACCATACTATAATATAATATTATTATATTATATTAATACTATTATTATTATAAATAGTATTATTTCTATTTCAACAAAACGAACTGCCCATGCTGAAGAATTTAGATGATCCTACTTTTAGATGAATTCATAGCTGCCTGAATGACCACACACCCAAACAGTGCCAGTTAATTTCACTTCAGTTTCTACTAGAATGGGAAATTGACTCATCAGTTTAGATGTCAGGAGGAATTTTTGACTGCATAAGCTTTCCGTCAGTAGAAGAGGTTACCACAAAACGTGGTGGGTTCTTTTTCACTAAAGATCTGCAAGCCACAAATGGTAATTGGTCAGAGATCAGGGGTGGGCTGCTGGGGGTTCACAGGGGTTCAGGAGAACCTCTAGCTAAGATTCTGTGCAGTTCGGAGAAACTCCAAATCCCACTCCTGGCTGGCCCCACCCACCCCGCCCCTTCCCAGGAGTCCTCACGTGGCTCGTTTTGGATGCAGGTAACTGCAGGGCACATGCAGAGGCTTGGGGAAGGTGAAAAATGGACCTACAGGAAGTTCGGGAAGGCCGGAGCCTGGGGAGGCCGTTTTTGCACTCCTGGAGGCTCAATGAAAGCCTCCGGAGCCCGGGGAGGGCAAAAACACCCCCCACCGTGGTGCAGGAGGCCAAGTAGGCCACGCCCATCATGGCCATGCCCACCCAGCAACCAGGCAGAGAACCCCTTGCTAAAATTTTTGAAGCCCACCCCTGTCAGAGATGCTTTAGGTCAGGGGTCCCCAACCTTGGCAACTTTAAGACTTGTGGACTTCAACTCCCAGAGTTCCTCAGCCAGCTTTACTTAGACTTGTCCAGAAGTCTTAAAGTTGCCAAGGTTGGGGATCCCTGCTTTAGGTAACCCTGTTATGTGCAAAGAGCTAGTCTTCAAACTCCATGATTCCATTATTCTAACATTGTTGCAAAATCTCAAAAACCTGTTCCCAAAAGATTCATACTCACACACACACACACACATCCACCAATAAATTTCAATATGAATTGACAACTCAGAAAAGACATTGCGGCTTCAGGTTTATTGACAGAATGCTCCTCTTTGGGGAAGCAGCAACGGAAATGTCAAACCATGTGCTTTGCTGAAACTGGGGTTCATTCAGAAATCATCTTGTTGGTGATAACCGAAATGTTCAAAACTTGTTGCATAGAATGGGAGGCTTGCAAAGCTATTTGAGCTTCCTGTAGTAGTAAACTGTATGAGCTACAGAGACTGTGGAAACAAAAAATCCAAAATTTTTAAAGGTTTTTAATCTCTCTGCACATAATGTTGAACTTCTATTTAATGCAATAAGCAATGAATCCAAGAAAATGTTTAAGCTTAAATCTAAGATTAGTATTTAGCATCTAGTAACCAAATGCCTGGATAAAAGCAAGTGGCAAGAACAGAGATGGGTTTCAGCAGGTTCTGACCAGTTCTGGAGAACCGGTAGCAGAAATTTTGAGAAGTTCAGAGAACCAGTAGTAAAAATTCTGACTGGCCCCACCCCCATCTATTCTCTGCCTCCCAAGTCCCAGCTGACTGGGAGGAAATGGGGATTTTGCAGTAACCTTCCCCTAGAGTGGTGAAGGAATGGAGATTTTATAGTACCCTTCCCCTACCATGCCCACCAAACCACACCCACCAAGCCACACCCATAGAACCAGTAGTAAAAAAATTTGAACCCACCACTGGGCAAGAACCAACTGAACTTGAATAATCTTGAAAAAAAAAAACCAGTAACCACATTAGCACTTTGACCGAGGAACACCGATAAATCCTAGGACTATAGAACAAGACTGGGTAATTGAAAATATCCTAAAAAAAGACAATGACAATTTATTTCTTTCAGGTTTCCAAGGACTTCAGATAAGCTCATCTTTAGAGAAAATATCTGTATTCAAATTCCAATTTTCTTACCCATCAAGAAAATGGATTATTTCAATAAAAGTAATACCAGATTATTTGCTGATTTTCATTGCTTTATGCATTTCATTTTTTAAAAAAAAGCCCTTACCTCTTCTTCTTCCCATCCTTCTTTTCCTTGATCCTCCAGAACCCCGTTTTCGTCTTCGCCTGCTACGATTAGGATTTCTGCATGTACATCGTGACATCTTCCTGGGGTTCTGGGGATGTTCTAAATTAGTCAAGGATCAAGAGGAGCATGTCTTCCAACGAAGCCAGAGCAGCTTGTTCTACAAGATGGTGATTGAGTTTATGAAGCTCTGCTGCCTCCTACACTTTTATTTAAAGGGTTTAGCGATTATGACCTCATCTCTTTGAAATGACAACTTCTGTGGCTTAAATGTGACCAGATATGAGACAAAGGGATTAACTATGAAATTATTTTATCTTGGGCAAACAACTGATAGCCCTAATTTGTCTCTGAAATATTGTACCTTCACTGAATAGAAAAGAAAAGGAGAATGGAATTTACCAAAGGAAACAAGAAAAGAAATAAAGAATAGTAACTTATAACTTTCATTTTCATATTCAGGGGAAAAAAATCAAACTGTATCTTGATGTAAGAACCTCAATTACTTTTAGAAGTAGCATGGTGACCTTCTACATGTTTACACTCCACCAGAGGTGAAATCCAAATTTTTTTACTACCAGTTCTGTGGGCGTGGCTTGGTGGGCTTGGTGTGGCTTGGTGGGTGTGGCTTGGTGGGAATGGCACGGGAAGGATACTACAAGATCTCTATTCCCACCCCACTCCAGGGGAAGGATGTTGCAAAATCCCCATTCCCACCCCACTCTAGGGCCAGCCAGAGATGGTATTTGTTGGTTCTCCGAAGTGCTCAAAATTTCCGCTACCGGTTCTCCAGAACCTGTCAGAACCTGCTGGATTTCACCCCTGCACTCCACCATTTATTTCTCTTGATTTTCTGGCAAACTTACCACTTCTTCTACTGACTGCCACCAAAAAGGCAAAATAAAATAAAATGTCTTCCTGATTTAAGAAGGCGTTTCTCAATTATTATTTTTTTTAAAAAGTTGTCATTTATTTTATATTGATATTAACCTTTTTCTCCCTTCAAGGTAATAAAATCAGAGAATTAGAATAAATAATTCAGTTCATTGAATCTACCCTTTTCTCAGTGCAAGAATCCAAACGTGTTTGACTCCAGACTTTGCTTGAACAGAAATGAAAGCTAACTACCTCTGTAATGGGTAAAATGCACTTACCTTCGCTACCGGATCACAAATGTGACCGCATGCGCAAGCCTCTTCTGCTCATGCACAGAGCCCACTGCGCATGTGCAGAGGGTCAGCGCACAGGATGTGATGACGTCTGGGTGGGTGGGCGGAGCCTCCCGCCGCTGGTCCTACCGGATTGCACAAGCCGGCTGGATTTCACCACTGCTCTGTAACTAAGGAAATGCTCTGGTATCAGTTCCAAGACTCTCATGTTCTCCAACATCACATACATTCAGGTGATTTATTTATTTTAACTACAATGCCTCCGGACTTACAAAAATGCTATTTTTCAGTTTAACAATGCTGAAACTCTGTAACATTTGTGGGTGGACTGTTTTCACAATCAGTTTTTTCCCATTGATGGGGACTCTTGCCTCATGCTTTCACACACCTGGAGTTTGTTTTTTAGCTTTAGGAGGCGGAGGCATAGGTGAGGTTTCTGTGGGTGTGAGGTGTGCAGAGGGAAGGAACTAGGACTAAAGAACTGCACACCGATCTGCTGATTTCAGCATAAAATGCTGTTGTGATTTATCTGGATTAAGCTGAACTGGCTGAATTCCACCACTGCCTCCTCCCCTGTAACAACTGTAACAACCGATTCGCCCAGCACCACAAATGTGAGTGCATGCACACATGTGCGACACAGTGGTGAAATCCATTTTCTTTTTACTACCGGTTCTGTGGGTGTAGCATGGTGGGCATGGTGTGGCTTGATGGGCATAGCTTGGTGGGCATGGCAGGGGAAGGATATTGCAAAATCTCCATTCTCACCTCACTCTGGGCCCAGCCAGAGGTTCTCTGAACTACTCAAAATTTCCACTACCAGTTCTCCAGAACCTGTCAGAACTTGCTGGATTTCAGCCCTGGTGCGATGTCACAAAACATGGCAATTCGCTGTCGCGCACCATCCACTCATCAAAGTCACAAAACACGGCAATTCACTCGCATGCGCCTTCCGCAAATGCCTGCGGTGTCAAAAACAGCGATATAGCACGAGAGTGCGCCCGGGCGGGTGGACCCGAACAGCTCTTGTGTGTGCTCACATTTGCGAACTTGTAGGGAAGGTAAGTGAATCCCACCTCTGGATGAAACCTACAGTAAGTGGTATAGAAGTGCCCTAACTGATTCCATTGTTAAACTAATTATAATGTTGTTTTTTCCCTAACACTCTGGCAGAATTTGTTTTCTTGTATTTTATAACCATCAGCCCATCTCTTGCAATGTATTATTGTAAGCTGCCCAGAGTTATTGACTGAGATGGGCGGTTATAGAAATTGAAAAATAAATAAATAAGTAAGTAAGTAAGTAAGTAAGTAAGTAAGTAAGTAAGTTTTTTTTAATCTGCAAACTTCGGATAACCCTTATGAGACCTAATAAGGATTATCGTAACTTCCTCAATCATATTTTCTCAGATCCTTCCTACAGGACATAGTTTAAAGGTCTCACAATGCATTGTCCTTCTTTGTATTTGTTCTAATGGGTAGAAACTTTCTCCTAGTATTCTATTCTATTCTATTCTATTCTATTCTATTCTATTCTATTCTATTCTATTCTATTCTATTCTATTCTATTCTATTCTATTCTATTCTCTGTCTGTCTATCATCTATCTCTCTATCTCTCTATCTCTCTATCTTATCTATCTATCTATCTATCTATCTATCTATCTATCTATCTATCTAATTAATTTGCTGCCCATGTCGCCATGGAGCTATTCTGGGTGGCTTGCAACAATAAAATGGAAAGAAATGATTAAAAATATAGAAATAACAATAGCAAAGCAATGAAAACAATAAAATAAAAGTACAATAATGTCAATTAAAAGGTGAGCGGGGAAGAAACAGGAAGCAGAGGGGTGAGGTAGGGTCAGCTAATTAGTCCAGTATCCACCTTCAGTGGGTCAAATCTGACCCTGGGGGGCAGAATGTTCTAGAGAGCCAGTGCTACAGCACAGAAGGTTCTTCCCCCCAATCTCCAGAGTATGTTACTCATAAATGGAGAGAGTATTCAAAATGGCATCTAATCAGAATAGAATGAAACTATTCCCTTTGATTATTTGGAAATTTTTCTCCTCCCCTTTTTAAACTTGTTTTATATTATACTTGGATCATACAAGCTCAAGTTGTATACACTGCAGACCTCCAAAAATAATAATTTTGGCAAGAGCATTACTTCAATACCGACTTTGACAGTAAAAGTACATATTTTAGTCTCTGTTTGCTATCTAAAAACTAGAACTTTTCTAGTGTTTCAAAAACATATTTTGAAAAGTGAGGAGGTAGGTCTTGTCGGGTTTTCAATATACAGTACCTGCCTACACATTATTTGTTTAGGGTTTTAACAGAATAACAGAGTTGGAAGGGACCTTGGAGGTCTTCTAGTCCAACCTTCTGCAGCTGCCCTGACATGAATAATTCAATCCAAATAACTTTGAGAAACTTTTTGTTAGATGAAGAGATGTGTTTGAAATTGTCCAACTTTTTATGATCAAGCATCTACAGTTCTTGGACAAAATTTTTCTACAGAATGATTTATTTGTGTCATGTTGACAAATTACATTTAGAATAGAATAGAATAACAGAGTTTGGAAGGGACCTTGGAGGTCTTCTAGTCCAACCCCCTGCTTAGGCAGGAAACCCTACACCACTGCAGACAAATGGTTATCCAACATCTTCTTTACAATTTCCAGTGTTGGAGCATTCACAACTTCTGGAGGCAAGTTGTTCCACTGATTAATTGTTCTAACTGTCAGGAAATTTCTCCTTAGTTCTAAGTTGCTTCTCTCCGTAATTAGTTTCCACCCATTGCTCCTTGTTCTACACTCAGGTGCTTTGGAGAATAACTTGACTCCCTCTTCTTTGTGGCAGCCCCTGAGATATTGGAACACTGCTATCATGTCTCCCCTAGTCCTTCTTTTCATTAAACTAGACATACCCAGTTCCTGCAACCATTCTTCATATGTTTTAGCCTGCAGTCCCCTAATCATCTTTGTTACTCTTCTCTGCACTCTTTCTAGAGTCTCCACATCTTTTTTACATTATGGCAACCAAAACTGAATGCAGTATTCCAAGTGTGGCCTTACCAAGGCATTATAAAGTGGTATTAACACTTCACGTGATCTTGATTCTATCCCTCTGTTTATGCAGCCTAGAACTATGTTGGCTTTGTTTGTTTAAAAAAACTGCATGCATTATGGCATTTTCCAAGTGGAGGACCTCGTTCTAATGAAGGAAACTATTTTGAACAGTTAGACCTCAGATCTACAGGCTCAGACTTGGAAAAGTTTCCACTCCTACTTTGTTACTCAACTCTCCCATGTCAGTTAAATTGCTAACTGCGACCACTTCAGTTTTGTTTTCTGTAATTTGAAGTGCCTGTGGAGTAACTTCAGCTTCGCACATCCAATATTGTTTTGTAAGGAGTCAAATCAACATTCTTCAAAAGTCTTTTTTTGCACAGCCTGATGATTTATCACAAATTCAGTGAATTGGCCAGAATTAAAATCTACAATAGCTTTAAGTCTGTGAGGAAATTTTCAAAATATTCCTTCTTTTTGGAACTCTTTCATTAAACCTATTTTTGGTATGCAGTGTTATGCAAACTTTTGCATGTCAGTCCTTTAATTTTTTTCTTCTTCCTTGAGTAGCTTGCATACTATTAAAAAAACCAACTAATGCTTGCCAGTCTACACTGTTATTTCCGTCATTTGCTCCAGCAATATCAAAATACTGCTTAAATTATTTCCAGGATTTTATTGGATTTTTACTCATCAGTTAAATCCCGGTAGGTGTATTCATTAAATTGCTTTCAATGGACTTTTTAAATTGCCAGGAACCATGAGCAACCGAAGGACAAAATGATAGAGTGATGTATAATAGAAAAACATTAGAGCTCAAAATTCCAATTTGAGTTTCTAACAGAAAATATGGAGAACATTGGAAGATTATTATATTAGGTGTTTAACATTTAAGTAAGGCTTTAAGGGATACACAAAAAAACTGAAGCTACAGATTGTACACCACTACACCAGGAGTAACCAACGAAAATAATGCCCATTCCTGGCTCAAATCATTTTACCTGATGCTAATTTCCGCAGATATAAACATCCAGTACATACAAGTCAACACCTTAATCAGTAAGAATTATTGGACGGAAACCAGGCCAGTTGCCACCGCCTGATCAATTATTGGATCTAGAAGTGAATAATAATAGTAGTTCTGCTAATTTTTCTGCATCTTCGGAGAGTTTTTGCAAAAATAGTCAATTACTTCTTGCAGATGGGGCAGAAATGACATTGATTGTTCCTGTAGTTGACCAGTAGTGAGATATACATGGGAACTGTGGCTCTTCTTATCTTTATTACACTCTCAGCGGCATTTGATAACATCTGTACTGATATTGTTTTGAGCCAAACGTAAGGGTTGGCAGTTATGGACATTGTTTTATGTAGATACCACTCCTTTCTGAGCAGTGGTCTCAATGGGCATTCCTGAGGAGAAGAAGTTGGCATATCGGTGTAGGATGCCTCGATCCTTAGCCATCTTCTCTTGTTTTTTTTCAAAATCCACTTGAAATCCCAAATAATTCCTCCTCTTTTAAAGTGAAATATTATCAGTATGCTTATTATATCTATCTTTACATTTCTTCTGGGCACAGGAGAAAAAGCAGTGGGAAATCTTGACCAATCTCTTGTGAGATGTAGTGCTTATTGATAAATTCTCAATTTTCAAAAGGTCTTTGTCTGTAGCTTAGATAGAATGATACTATCCTGAGAGTAGGTCCACAACTGTTGGACAGGTAAGTAGAGGAGCTGACTGAGAAACTTTGCCCAGCTTTGATTTGTGTAGAAGTTGAGGTCTTTCAAAAACAAAAATCAGGAGGCTCTGGTAACCCTTATTACGCATGTTTTGCTAAGTTTGTATGTTTACTAATGCAATGCACCAGGAGTGAAATCCAGCAGGTTTTGACAGCTTCTGGGGAACCAGTTGCGGAAATTTGGGGGAACCGGCAAATGCCACCTCTAGCTGACCCCATAATGGGGTGAGAATGGAGATTTTGTAATACCCTTCCCTCCAGGACTGGGGAGGGAATGGGGATTTTGCAGTATCCTTCCCTTGGAGTGGGGTGGGAATGGAGATTCTGCAGTATCCTTCCCCTGCCACGCCCACCAAGCCATGCCCAAAGAACTGGTAGTAAAAAATTTGGGATTTCACCACTGTAATGCACTCAACGTGGGGATCCTTTCAAATAAAGTTCAGAAATTACAGCCAAAGCACTGCAATATTTAATAAGGAGGAAAATATGGCTATCGTGGCTTCTAATAAAGTTCAGTGCTCAGTTCAGTGAGGTGGTGATCATTCCTGAGGCAAAGATGCAATGCTGACATTTGAAAATAACTGAATTAGAATAAGATAATTCATCGAGCAGAATGGAAACAAACATTTTTAAAAAGAAAAAAAAAAGAAAAATATTGAGAAGTTTTACTGCAGGGTACTGACATGAATTATGTCACAATTTATCTTTATGATGTCATCAATGTAGCAGTTATATACTGCTATTTAGTTATTAACAAAACAGTTCAGCAGTCACTGGGGCAGCAAACTAGTGGCAGGTAGGGCTTTTTAAATGGCTGTTTTACACTGAGCATTAAAAAAAATAGCTGAAGTTTTGTTTTGGGATGGATGAGCGTATGATCAGATCACCTTCAAATCTGTGTTGTTTCAAAGCTGTTGCCTACATTTCTTTGCTGGAAAATAAAGCAAAGAAAATCGATCAACTCATCTCCCAGCAACATAGTAATTATTGTAATAACAGCACAAGTAGAAAGTAATGTTTAAAAAAGGAGTACGAAACTACTTATAATATTTCTTATTACATAACAATAATCTAAGAGTATCGTAATGTATCGTAATTCATGTTTTATAAAGACTGAATTGACACGAAAGTCTTCTTGTGATTTGTTTGTGCATTTCCGTAGTCAGGATTTCACCACCATCTGAGGATGACCAGTTGAATTTCCATCTTACCTTGGGCTGAAAATTGTAAACTATGTCACGGTACCTGCGCCAGAGCAGCCGAAGCAGGAGGCTGCACCGCAGTAGGCGATTAAAACAAAGGAGGAGACCTGGTAGAAGACAGCGGAAGCTGCATAAGAAAGGTTTTTAAAAATAACTAAGACTTTTGAAAGGAAGATTAAGAAATGTCAAATGAGAAAACAGTGAGAGAAATTCTTATACAGAAGGAAAGCATTGTGCTGCTTTCTTTTTAGTTTCGATTTTCCAAGACAATTTATTATATAAATATTTTAAAATGTACAATTATTGAATAATACCTTTTTATCACGAAAAGGTGATTAGGCAGTACTAGACCTATTATTTTACTTTGAAATTAATGAAACCCGTTTCTTATGACTTAATTCCCACTATTTTCAATTAACTTCTTCCAATGGCAAGTTTAAGAGCCACCACGTGCCAGGTTTAAAGATACAGCATCTTTTACGTATTACTTTTACAAGTTGTAATGTGATAATTCTTTTTCACTATTTACATTTGTCCATACATTATATATGTTTGTACCAACCTTTTTTATTATTTAATAAAGGTATACGGCAGGCTCATTACCGGAAGAGCTCCTTCTCAGCCTAGCCATCTTCAGCTCCTGAAATAGGACAACTTCAATCCCCAAAAGCAACATGTCAGGAGACCAGGATTGTGATATCTGATCCACCAAGTTTCTGCAACCAGTCATGCTGGACAATAAACTTTTTGAGCATCCCTTGGACTGCTTTTCGTCTCTCTGTAAAATATACTGTTGGGGAAAAACTCTGATCATAGTTTGAAATATGAGAATAAAATTTAAGGATTTGGGGGTACATTAGATCCAAACTCTTTTAGGGAGACACAAATGATTGTTTGCTCTTTTTTTTAGAACATATGGAATCTCATGGGGAGCAAGTGATTGAATTCTCTGCTTCTTTTCTTTTCCACTCATAGAAACTTTGAGAGCACTTAGCAATAGCACTTAGACTTATATACTGCTTCATAATGCTTTACAGCTCACTTTAAACAGTTTACAGTGTCAGCATATTGCCCCCAACAATCTGGATCTTCATTTTACCGATCTCGGATGAAAGGCTGAGTCAACTTTAAGCCTGTGGGACTGGAACTGCCCAACTGCTGGCGGCTGGCAGTCAGCAGAAGCAGCCTGCAGTACTGCATTCTAACCACTGTGCCACCATGGCTTTTTAAAGCTATAATGGTAGAACAAAAGACCTTGGAATGGGGCCTGCTGCATTTTAGGAATTATAAAATGTGTGATTAGGAGAGCTTTACCCAAAGTGATGCTTTGTCTTGGACACTTATTGCCATCAATCTAGGTACATAAATCTAAATACGACGGGAGTTAAAGTCCAAATATTTAAAGCTAGAAACAAAAAGGCTATGATCACCAATAGTTCACATGGACTGATAATACTAGCCTTGACTAGCCTATATTCATCATAGATTATGAAAATGCTATAGGCAAAATATTCTGCAAATCATGGCAAAATATCCTTATGACATTAAAATTATTGAATCAGTTAAAAGTGTGCTAGTTTGCATGAAGCGAATATACAGCTGGTTCAAAAATTTAACTCAGTGGGATTTTAATAATGCTTTTTCAGAATAGAGAAAAGTTATAATATGGAGTTGAACAAGATCCCAATAAGGAATAGCCTGGGGAAATTAATTGTAATATTATATTGATCAATTTGAAACATTAATTGAAAACTATTAGAATTCTAAGAGTACATAGAATGGAAGTATATGACTAGGCAATACTCATTGTAAAATTATATTTTTTCCAAAAATAGTTATTTTCAAATTGAATATGAAATAAGGTATCTAGGGCAATTTTTAAAATAAAGAACTTTATTATATGACTTCTTTTAAATACATGGAATTATTTCTAGAGAAATGTATGTTTATTTAATAATTTTAATTGTTAAATCAATATTAATATAAATGGATGATTGAAATCTCCCATGAGTGCATGGGGAATATGTGGTTAAAATGAATATTTTAGAACAATATACTTATATCGTCCACTAAATGAATGGACCAGTGAACTCCATTTTAGGCCCAGTACTGTTCAATATCTTCATAAATTATTCAGATGAGGGAATAGAAGGGGAACTCATTAAATTGGCAGATGATACTAAACTGGCAGGAATAGACAACATCCCAGAAGACAGGTTCACGATCCAGATGGATCTCAACAGACTTGAACACCGGACCTTATCTAACAAAATGAAATTCAATGTAGAGAAAAGTAGGCAAGAAAAAAAATGTACAGATGTAGATTGGGTGAAACCTGGCTCTATAGCAATAAGAGGTATCTTGGAGTCCTACTGGACAAACACTTGAATATGAGCCAACAGTGTGCAGCAGCTGCCAAAAACCCCAATGCAATTCTAGGCTGCATTAACAGAAGAATATAATAAAAATCACATGAAGTATTAATAGTACTTTATAAAATGTTAGTAAGATCACACTTGGAGAATTGCATCGTTTTGGTCACTATATTATAAGAAAGATGTTGAGACTCTGGAAAAAGTGCAGAAAAGATGAGTAGAGGGCTGGAGGGTAAAACATATGAAGAATGGTTGCAGGAATTGAGTATGTTTAATGAAAAGAAAGACCAGGAGTGGCATGATAGCATATTCCAATATTTGAGAGGCTACCACAAAGAAGAGCAGATCAACTTATTTTCCAAAGTACCAGAAGCAAGGCAAAAAACAATGGATGGAAATTAATCAAGGAGAGAAGCAACATGCAATTAAGGAGAAATTTCCTAACAGTGAAGAGAATTAACCAGTGGAACAGCTTGCCTTCAGAAGTTGTGGGTGCTCCATCACTGGAAGCTTTTAAGAAGAGACTGGACAGCCAATTGTCTGGAATGGTATAGGACATGGCTGTCAAAATTGTAGCCCGTGGGCTGGATGCGTCATGTGCTGGCCACGCCCACACCCAGTTTAGCGAAGGGAGGAAAGTCCCTATACGTTACATGATGCCACTGTGATGACATGAGTTTTACACCCCTGGTATAAACATGAGTTTTACACCCCTTGAGCAGGGGATTAGACTAGATGACCTCTGAGGTCCCTTCCAACTGTTATTCTGAACATATTCTAGACGAGACTCATAACTGAAATAAATAAAAGTTATTATTGGATCCTCTAATATGTTAGTAGGACTTCGGTACTTCTTTTAGGCAAAATTCTGTTGTTTCCTGCCCATTAAAAGTTGAAATTTATTTGGAAGATATTTGGATGACAGTTTGATTCCTGTTCACATGAAAAATTAACAGGTTGAGATAATGTTGATGAAAAACCTGCAGACAAATGCTTTTTTTCCCCTTTTTCCTCCTTTTTGAATAATTGAATGAAGGACAGCAATTTAATTATTTTTCCCAAAAATTTCATGCATTGCAAGAATATGGGCTATTCATCTTCTATTTTCTTAATGTGGTCAGGGATAGTTAGCACTTCTAAAGCTTACTTGTTCTATTGAAAAATGTTTCAAAATTGTTTAAATTTACAATTTACTTCTATAGACACCTGAAGAATTGTGTTCTATATTTTGTTTTATTGTGGGTTTTTTGGTTTTGATTCAGAAGTGTGTAGCTTTAAACTTTGCTGTAATTTGTTTTTATAAATTGGAAAAATGATAAATAAATAAACAAACAAATAAATAAAAGTTTTAAAATTGAATATGAGCCAAGAGTGTAATATTTCAGAAAAGGCTGATGAAAGTTTATGTTATATCAAGCATAACTGAAGAGAACTAAACTAAACATAAACAAAAGTAAAATTTGTGAAGTATAGGTTGAAAAACTACACTTCCTGCATTGCTGACTTCAAAGTTCACCACGACTTAAGAGTAGGAGTAAAAATTGCTAATGTAGTAAAACTAAAAAAGGGAGTAGTTGTTTCTCATTTGGACAACTTAGGCATTGATATATTTTGTTTTTATCTTAATTACCACTATTCTCCTTGTTAAAAGAAAATAGAAAAAAGTCTGGATAAATAAAAGTAGAAACTACCATTCTTCATGATTGTAAGTCACCTGATAGCAAATTTCATTGAAATTAGTGGGTCAGATGTGTGGAGAAGATTGAACTTCTAGCTTATCCTTCAACTCTGAAAGACCATTTCTAACTATTGATTTATATAATTGTCAGTGAATTAGTCTGTAAATGTTAAGATATTTCATTTTGTTGAAAGAAAATGTTTTTTCCTGTAATAGCTGGCAGTTGCTATATATGGTCACGTTGCATCAAACAAAGGGCCAGAGTAATAGTGCCATATTATTATCGATTTTATAAAAGAGGGACCTGAGATAGTCATGCTTCAGAAACTCTCAAAACACCTGAGTTGACAGGTTGGCTGAAGAGGCCACGTAATCATGTCTCTGCTCCTAAAATCTTGAAAGATCAAGCAACATGGCAAGGCACAAAAGAGTATCCTGCAAAAATCCTGAACGTAAAGTACCTCCAAGCAGGAGGAATAAAAGGTGCCGCAAAATCTATGATTCACCTCTAAAAAAGAAGAATGGTAAACTTCTCATTTATACTGTTATACTGTGTGGATATAAGCAGGGGTGGGTTTCAGATCCCTTAGCAACGGTTCACTACCCCATTGCTGGGCGCACGTGGCCATGGTTAGACGTGGCCTAGTCGGAGCCTCTGGGAGGGGAAAAACTGCTTCCCCCGGGGTCCCGGAGGCCCTCTGGAGGCTGGAAACACTCCCATTTCTGGACTTCTGGAACTTCTGGGAGGACCGTTTTTCACCCTCCCAGACCCTCTGTGTGGCCCCTGCACTTACTGGAATGATGAACAGGCCATGTGGAGACTCATGGGAGGGATGGGGTGGGGTGAGCGTGGCCAGCCAGGGATGGCATTTGGGGATTCACCGAACCCTGGCGATCCTTGGCTAGAGGATCACCTAAACCCTGCTGAACACCCAGGAGCCCACTCATGGATATAAGGCTCTTGGGAAATAGTATGAATAGGGATATTGGGGAATCTTAACTATTTTGAAATAATGTTTTGACAATCAACTTGCATTTTGTTTTGGACAGGATACGTCCGTGTCTGTGCTACATACTATTATTGGAAAGATGGAAAAAAATAATTTCCAGTGCGGAATGATTCCGTCATTCACATCAATTAATCACCGCCACGATGCAACTTTCAAGATAAGAAAACCCATTGGATTAAGTCATCAGTGAGCTGAAAAGTGTGTAAGATTAGGGAGCAATTCCTGACCTGCCTGTCATTAAACTCTTAAAACTGCGTTTGTTTTTGGAGTGATTGTAAATGTCTTTCTCCAGAGTTTCAGTGAGTGCAATGGCACCTTTTTAAACCAAACAATTATGTAAGAGAATGACAAGCTTGTTTAAAGAAAAAACCACACACTTACCGTAAATACATTTGGAAATAGAACAAGAAAGAAAATCATACAGTATATATAATTCTTCCGTCTTTAATATAACAGTACAATCTGGAGAAACGTCAGCCTTACAAAGTAGACCAGAAAGGAAACATGACAAGATCAGTTCATTCTACTTTATTGTAAGGTTACATTAACAGAATCTTGCGAGCCTAAAAGTTCTTGTCTCCAACCAACCTTTACAGCTCCCAAACTGGAGAGTGTATCTTCTGAGTCTCTTGTCTTGTTCACATTTCTGCTGCCTCTTGGGCTGCCTTTTGACTGTTCTCTAGGTTTCATCTCATTGTCTGGTCCCCCAAGGTCATGCCATATACCCGTGATGGTGGAACCTATGGCACGGGTGCCACAGGTGGCACGCGGAGCCATATTGATGGGCACGCGAGTGTTGCCCTAACTCAGCTCCTGCACGCATGCACGCACTGGCCAACTGATTTTCAGGCCTTCCAGTCCCACTGGAAGTCAGGCCTCTGGGAGAATGGGGAGAATGGGAAAGGCTGTTTTTGCCCTCCCCAGGCTCCTAGAAAACCTCTGGAACCCGGAAAGGGGGAAAAATGGAACTACCAGGCCCACCGGGCCATCGCGTGCCAAAAGCAGGGGGGAGTGGAGGGGTCACATGTGCATGGGCGGGAGGGCAGGGCGCATTGAATTATGGATGTGGGCACCCGCACCCTTGACCCCCTGCCGCTCCCCCCGCTTTTGGCACGCGACAGCAAAAAGGTTAGCCATCACTGCCATATATCATTATATCTCTTCCTATGGCCTAAGCATTGCTGATTTAAATTCAGCAAGGGATAAGACTTGGTGCTGAGACTTGGGAAATCAGTCATGGAGGTCAGTGACATCATCTAGTTTAAAGGGACCCGTTTCTTAGCTTGGAAAATGAATCTATGATTTGTGAGGGAAACCATTAGGATCGAACAGGCTACATTGTTTAACAACAACCACTACCCTCTCCATGCTTACTTATTCAGATTGCAAAAACTGGAGTTCAAAACATGTTGATAAGGTGCCCATAAGGGCACCGACTTATATTTTGTCACTTCAGTGTTCCTCTTTCTCCACATGTCTAGAGAGGGGGGTCAGGAATCTTACTATCAAGTATTCCAAGTCAACTTTTCTGAATTATTGTCTCTATTTCATCACAGTTCAAGTCTGAATTCTGAATTTCCCAAAATATTTTGTGTTGGATTTGGATCTCTGTTTGGGTGTTTCAACTCTTGCTGAATTGCAAAAATGGGAAAATCAAAAGTGGCAAAACTCATGAAAAGTGTAAGCAAAGATATGAGAAATAAATATAATCCGTAAATTACTTCTGAAATGAATGTTGAGAGTTATTTTGAATAAAGCACTGGAATAAATTCATGAACACATGCACACGTACAAGTACACGTATGTAGTTGTTACATGCATATGCTTATTTTTATACAGAGAAATACAAAGACAAAAGCTATAATTTAGGATTGCATAGTAAGCATAATTAAAATCAGTGGGGCTTCTACACATAGGACAAACTTCATCCTCATTAATTTCAAAGAAATGTTAGATTCATGAGCTCATAATGTTTCCCAATATGATTATTGTAACAATACTCCATGTGTATCTAACGTGAAGTACTTCCTCCTGTGTTCTCCCTTAGAACTATGCTGTTATTATTGGCACTTGTTTCAATCAGCACGAAATGTCAGCAGTAAGCCAGTAAGGGCTCTGGCCAATGGGTGTAACTACCATGTGGTTACTTAGAGAAGGGCAGTAAGGATGTGGCAAACTTTCAAAGTTTCCATTGAAAAATATTTGTTAAAAATTTTTATATATCCTAAAATACTTTAAAACTGAGATTTCTCATGCAAACTGCTTCACTTTTTTGAAATTGGGTAAGATTATTAATTATCATAATCATTAATAGCGTTTTTATCCTGGTTTTCTATTATGTTTACTGTATATGAATTGGGCTAAAATTTAACTTGAAGTTCTTATTAGAAACTTTTGTGAATATTTCACTGTTTACAAGTTACTGGTGTATATTTCTTTATGCCAAAAGGCAAAAAAGAGGTTTTTGCTTTTACTTTTATATTTAACTAATTATAATGCTTTTTATTTCAAATTACACTAAACCAATTGCACCCAGTAAATAACTATGCTTAGTAAGTCTCTTATTTCAGAAATAAGCCCAGCATTACTTGCATTTCTTTAAGAAATCCAGGATATTGGAAAGAAATCATTAGAATTAAGAGCAGAGTATCAGGTCACCTGCCTTACATGATTTATTCATCCCTAGTTTCACATAAGACTTCAGCGTCACTCCATTTTAAGTATATTTTATAAATACATTTACTTTATATTTTACTAAACACTTATCAAATTTTGCAGACTGCTGTAAGTTTAATGTATTATGTATAAGAGCACAATTTATTTTTTTTTAATCACACTGGATCAATATGAGGTTTCTAATACTGGTAACTTTAATGTCTGAGCTGTCAGTTTATTTCAGCCGTAAAGTAGCTGTTTCTTTTAAAATCCTTTCAAATGTATGGGAAGTGATTTAATTGACTCTTCATTTTTCCCCCTTATTGCATAATTCATTTTACAACAGAATATTTATTGTTTCCTGAATAAAACAGGCACAGCACAATAAATATTTAGTTATTTTCTATTTTGAAATACTTCAGTGAAACTTATTTTCAGTTAAAAGTGTAACCTAACCCTAGGCAAATTCATTTGGATGAAAGTCACACCATAATTCAGCTGGGCATAATCTGAAATATGCATGAATAGGATAGCAGCCGCCATGCGTATTTTCTCAGAAAATCAAGTTCAAAGATGCTTAAGCTGACCATTGCAATATTGCAGATGTAATAAATAATAGCCCTATTCTAAAGGCACATAAAAAGAACCATTTGCATTTATTTTTCTTATTTTAGAAAAGTCTTTTATACATTAAAAGTATTACCAACCCCTCCTCCAACTTTCTTTGTGTATATCTGTTTATTGTCGGTCCATGCTATTGCTTTCTCTAAGGTGGCCAGCTCACGGTCTTTTATAAATGAGCATTTTATCCTTCCTATATTATGAATGTTGAAAGCTGTGATGATTACTTTTTAAATGTCAGGTTTCATTCACATACTATGTGTATAATATATTGGGTTTTGAACTAAGCTGGTGCTACATTGCAGGAAGAGTCCTTCAGGAATTTGCCTTTTTTATTATAAGATTAAGTAGCTTTTGAGCCCTGTCAGAATACAAGTTAGAGGTTTTGACTACGGTTCATGGTTTTGAGAAAAATCAACAACAGCTGTCCTTCACAAACCATGAAAGGCACACAAGAGAAGATGTTGATGCCTTTAAACTTCCTCTCCTAACAACATTCCCAATTCTCCTAATTTCAGCAGCCCTGAGGTTGCAAAGATGCTTTTTGAGCTTGTATGTGCTTATTACCTCCCCCCACCCCACTTTCCAGCCCATCATTATATGCATTCATCAGAGCTGAAAAGATTGTTCACCCATGGCTTCCCCTATTGTGAGCTACAGGAACATCTTTAATGAAAACACAGATTTCATTCTGAGACAAACATAGGAAACACATTCGCTGGGTATCTGATATTGTTAGATAGTCAGTGGAGTTGGCCCCATAATGATGTAACGAAGTAAGTGAGGACAATGCTTCTTGACCTATTTGTATTGCTCATAATTAAAAAAATAAGATCCAACTGACAATTTAGGATAATGAGTACTCAAATGACTTTATTTGCCAAGAAGAAAAAAAAATACAAGGAATAAAAAAAAAGATATTCAAAACATTAGAGTGCTGTTCAATTTTTGAATAAGAATGGGACATCCTAAGCTCCCAGAGACCCCTATTCAGGGGTGAAATCCAGCAGGTTCTGACAGGTTCTGGAGAACTGATAGCAGAATTTTTGAGCAGTTTGAAGAACCGGCAGCGGAAATTTTGAGTAGTTTGGAGAACCGGCAAATACCACCTCTGGCTGGGCCCAGAGTGGGGTGGGAATTGAGATTTTGCAATATCCTTCCCCTGCCACGCCGACCAAGCCACACCCACCAAACCAAACCATGCCCATCAAGCCATGTACACAGAATCGGTAGTAAAAATTTTTTTGATTTCACCACTACCCCTATCACAGTAATTGCTGAAAATCAGTGACACTGTTTCCCAACATTTTATAGAACAAAATACATAAAAACTCCAGCATAAACCTTTTGGTCTTTTAAATGCTGAGGTGTTTTTTTTTTTTAAAAGTTTCTTAAAACTAGAGATGTCTGTCTTGAAGTTCCTCTTCCCAGATATTGACTGAAGACTACTATCCATACACCTTTAAAATGAGCTGATTTTACATGTTCTTCTATTTGCAAAAGGATTCTCACAAATTTCTTTGAGTAAAAGGAGTTGTTTTTAATGAGCTGAAGCCCAGTCGCATGAGATAATGACATGAATCGTTGGAAAGTGTTTTATGTTAAGAAAGTGCTTATTTGCTGATTTTTAGTTTCTATGGTCACCAGCTGAGTAATTTTGGAACTTTGTAGATATAATAGCTATTGATTTATATCCTATACTGTAGTATTTAATATTCTCTAGTATTTAATGTTTTTACAGAATATCACTGTAATAGCAATATGTGGCTGACTTTATATTGTATACCCTGTATAAGGCAACAAAGTCCAAACTACTGTGTGAGCTAAACATTGATATGAATGTATATGGTTGATTTGATTTATTTCTTTTCAGTTATTCTTGCAGCTGTATTCCATACATTTTATGTAATTTCTGTACCAATTCCAATATGAATTGCTTCAACCGTTGCCATCTTATGGTGGTAAATTGTGTGCTTGTATGAAAAAGAGAAGAAGAAAATCAGAAACTGGTTGAAATTCAGCACTTACATCTTAAATATTTGAGGGGCTGACACAGAGAGGAGAAGGTCAAGCTATTTTCCAAAGCACCTGAAGGCCAGACAAAAAATAAGGGAAATTAATCAAGAAGAGATTCAACCTGGAAATAAGGAGAAATTTTCTGACAGTGAGAGCAATCAAGCCATGAAACAACTTGCCTTCAGAAGGAGCTTCATCACTGGAAGCTTTCAAGAAGAGACTGGATTGCCATCTGTCAGAAATGGTGTAGGGTCTCCTGCTTGGGTGGGGGTTTGGACTAATGACCAAAAGGTCCCTTCCAACTCTGTTAATCTGTCAAAATAAGTACTCACCTAATAAAGACCAAAGAAACATTTTATCAGTTTTCATTTTCCCTTTCTCATAAATTCTATTGGAATTCCCAAATTCCCAATATTTCCAACCAGAATGAAAGTCAACTTTATTCAGCAAAGTTTAAGCTGTTTAATTAATTAATTAATTAATTAAATACATACATACATATCCCTTTGAAATAAATGTTTGGAACAGACTTATTGAAATTAACAATACATATTAACAAGGTCTAACTTATGTCCTACTGATTCCAATAGATCTACTACTTTTCAGTCCAAAAGTATATTCTCATCAAATGCCTTTTTTAATGAGGACTTTTTCACGGTGTTGTATATTATTGTGCTGTGGCTTTTATATGAAGGTATAAGTATTTCTACGGTATATGTGTGAGATTAAAAACTGCCATGTGATGAATACCTGATCTGGATTTCTATTATTGTTTTATTTTGACAGATTTACATGTTTTTTTTTCTATTTCCCTACATTATGTAATGGGATATATGTATCCCTGAAAATACTGTAAGTGCAGAGTGTACAGCATTATTTTTCCTTTCTCATGAGAAAAATTACTTTCATAAAATATATGAGTTGGGTTTGATCCAGAAAATACAAAGCTGATGTGGAATGGATTATAAACCTTGGAATGGTAACTGATCTAAATGTTAGCTGTTAGTTTAAACTATTATCTTAACAAATTCCAAATTTTGATTAAATCAAGTACAAATGCCTTATTATAATTATGCTCCTTTAGGAATATAATTTATGTTTATCTGGTTTTTAAATTTATTTATTTCAGTGAATAATTATGAATTAGACCAGCTTTTTCTTCTCAAAAATCTGAGAACGCTTGTGTCATTTAAAAGGAGACATGAACATGTAATAACAATGATTCAAGAGCTATGAACTGATCTCTATAACATCACTGTGTTACTTAATCACTCTAAGATATTTGGGGGGACCAGCAATTGAAATCAACTGATAAACAAACATTTAAAATGGTGATATCAATTCTTTAAGGAAAGTATAGCTTTTCTCAAAAATTTAACACTATAGAAAGATGTGGTACTTTTTTTTTAATCTCAAAGCTATAACTATGGCCTAAGATTTAGAACTGATTCACATTTTACAATAGAAGAAATAAAATAGTTGGAGTAAATACTTTACTAAGATACCATTCAGAAAATATAAATGTGAAAAAAAGAAAGAAAATTACATGTATTTTCCTTGTTCTACTTCATCAAAGAAAGGATTATAGGTAATAACTTTTCTTGTTCCTTTATATTGTTATAATGTGGCAGCATTTCTTGAAACATTTTGAGTTAATATTTTAATATGTAAAAATATCATAGGTGCAATTCTTACATTCAAGATTCAAACATTTTTTAAAAAGCTCTTAGCTTACATCTTTCTGTTATAAGCCAGGATATATTAAGCATTTCTACCATATAAATTTGCAAGTGATTTATTTATATGAAATTATAATCTATCTGAAAACTTGAATAATGTTTCTGTTCTCTGTCTCATTTAAACAGTGATTAAAATTGCATCACTTGGCAGCGATAGCTATAGCATATGTAAATAAAGCTGACATATGCAGAAGTCAGAAAGATGCAGCCAAGTTCAAATTTCCTATAATGTATAACCTTGGAAATAGAAATACAACACAATGAACATTGGCTATTCTGAGTGAAAGTTGCATTACCACTGAGGAGAGTTAGAATTCTGGGATTTTGTTATATAACACAATTGTGAAGCTGCAATTTATATATAGCATATATAGCAAAGCTGCCAGTCAGATAGCAAAATGGGCAACTCCAGAATGAGAAACGTAACACCATTAAGTGGATGGATTGAGATGTGCAATTTAATATGTACTTACTGAAAAGGGAGCCCAGCAGAATTCAGTGGGCCTTCTTCCAAGGAAGGAAGGAAGGAAGGAAGGAAGGAAGGAAGGAAGGAAGGAAGGA